>CAWUFW010001822.1:2305000-2568720 GCA_963921515.1 Calotriton arnoldi
CGCTTCACTTGGATAATGTTCTGCCTGGGGGCTAGTGTTTAAAAGTAGGTAGGTCTTCCCTCATTGGAGTAAAAACTCTTAGCCCAACCTCTATATATATATACATAAACACAATTAATACACACATGGAATTTACATTCTACAATAAATGTACACATAATATATAAAAGTATTATATTTATATATACTTACTCACATACTTAAACACATCGTGAAAAATGAATATGCACACATATTAACCAGTGTGAAATATATGTAGTTTTATAAATAGAAAAAATTGGTTACTTACTTTATTTAGCTCAATATATACATAGGTGAAAAGGGCCAAAAGGTTACATACATAACCATGAAAGTACAATGCTATCACAGATAGAATCACAGATCATCAAACAGCATCATCCTTAAAGGGCAAAAGCCCAAAAGTTATAAAGTGTCAGATGCAACAGTCATATTAGAGTCAAACTCATGATGCAACATCACGCTGGCATGAGTAAAATTCAAATGATTAAAAATCACAGAAAATCACAAGGCGTCTTTGGCATGCAGAAGCCATGGCAATATAAAGTGCAGGTGCAGTTGTCAGCTAAAGATCAAATTTCGTAGGACATTGTTGGCAAAAGAAGCAAATCGTTATAAAGTGGCTGGTGTGACATTCGTGGGGACATGGCATTAACAGATGGGCCAGATATGGAGGTCCGGCGCAAATGTCCTATGTTATGACCTCCAACAAGAAAACTTGCATCATTGACTTCAATGCAGCACATGCTACTTCACAGTTCTAAGTCTTAGGTGCCAAACCCAAATTAAAAACCTCAATAGAGCAAAAACAATTGGTTCAGTTGTATCATGTTTAATTAGCCGCAATGACTCCAGGTGCTGTCTAATGCCCAGAGATCTGCATAGTGGAATAATCCACTTGAATCTCAACTTGTTGAATCTGGGACAGAAAAATAAAAAATGCTCTTCTGTTTCCAGAGTTTTGAGGCAACAGGGGCATTACTCTACTGTGTCACTGTTCTTAACCCATTTAGCTGTGAACATATTAAAAGGCAGCGTGCCAATCCTGAAACAAACATAGAGGGTTTTAGCCTTACAGGGTTAATTCTATTGAGGAATGTTTCAAACTTGGGGCAAAATTTATGGGATAAAAATCATTCCAACAGACCACGGCTAACGCCACACTTCAGAAATGGATATAATCCCAGATATGCCCTTGACCTGAGTGAATGTGCTTCGCTTCATTTTGCTTTGCTCATTCCAAACATCCTCAATCTTTAAAGTCCCACATAGAAGCTTTACTGCCCTCAGCTGCGTGTAGAACAGCTCTTGTCTAGGTCGATTAGCTCCTCAAGGGCTGCTCTGTAAGAATCCAGATTCAGCATAGTCCAGATTCTGACCTAATAGTTTAGGATTCTTAGTCTGGCGATATGATCTATCTTTTGGAGGTAACAGAAGTGTACTATTTGGTAAATTAAGCAGGGATTAGAAGAATTAATTTTCCCTGTGATACAACAGACTGATAACTCCATATTTCTGCCCCATACAAGTCTCCCCCTAGGGCCACCGCTCTGTATACTTCAAGAACTGGAGAGCCAGTCTTACTTGATTTCAGCTTGACATTTTTCAAGATTGCCACTGATTTATGGTGTAAAGTGGTTTTACTTTTGTTGAGCGAGAAATTCCAGGTGAGATTATCAGTGAGCCTGACTCCTAAATCGTCGAACTTCTTTACCTGCTGGATTGGCACTCCATCCACCACCATTTTGTTCTTAAACGAGCAGTGGGGATTTAAAGCCATAAACTTAGAATTTCCTGCATTCATTTTTAGATCCCTGCTCTTGCAGAACCATTCAAAATGATCTAACAATTCCTGCAATTGCACTGGGGTGCATGATAGTAACAAAGTATTGTTAGCATTCAGCAACACCGGAGTTTGCTGACTTTGGGGCATCATGCTGGCATTTGTTCACCCAGCACACTGTTTATATATGAGCAAAACAGTGTGAGCGCAAGGCACACCCCTGTCTCACCCCTCACATTATGGGAATCCTACTGTCCAATTACCCTTGGTTGTTCCATCTTACGTGTGCGTATGTGCCTGCGTGCAATTTAACCAAAATATTCCCAAAAAGTCTGGTTTGCCGTACTGCCCACAGACATTCCATAGGTCATCATCAACAACTTTATTCAGTTTTTACAAAGAAAACCATAAAAGTCAAACAGTCACAATTTAAAATTCCATCAAGTGCTTCACAAAAACAAAAAAGAACAGTACAATACACCCATCGTAGCCCCATAAATACAAGGTTAATAACAAGGACTATGTCAGAAACAAGTAAATTCATAAATAAAAACATCCATCGCAGCCCCATAAAATGCAAATTTAACAACAAGGACTAGATGAAGAACAAATTAATTAATAAATAAAAAATCTCATCTCTCCACAGTATTCAGAGTTTATCCTTAAAAGGTTAGTTGCAACTGGACCTGAGCCTAACTGCAGCCCTTAAAAAACTAAGAACATGTAATACTGAGTTACTTGAAAGCAATTGTAAAAAGATAAAAGTTGGTCTAACCTGTCTAAAATTAGCTTTTTTAAGAATGGGGATGATAAAAGACTTTCTTGGTACCTCATAAAAACTACAAAACATTAAAAAAGGCATCATATCCTGTGGAGACTTCCCGTCGCAGTCACAGGGTAGGAGACTCTGCCCTTTGTGCGCACCACGGGATGGGCTAGGAGATAATGGAAGAGGTCCAGTCGAAATCTGGTCAATAAAAAAACAATCATGGTTGCTTTTAAACCATAAAAGATAGGGCTCGGTTAATGGCACAGTTTATTTTATTTTTTTTACGGAATTTTATATAGCGCAAACTTGACCCGGTATCGGGTATCAGAGCACTTTACATAGCACCAGTTGCGTTACATGAGGACATATTTGTTTTTGTTAGGCACGGGGAGATTAAGTGATTTGCCCAGAATCACAGGATGTTCATCGTCATTGCCGAGACTCGAACCCGGTTCCCCAGATTCGAGGTCGACCGCCCTAGCCGTTAGGCTAACTCCTCTCCCCTGTCACTATCGTTGTCAGTATAGAATGCCCACGGACACTAGACTTCCTCAACTCCACTTCTTCTCTGGCCCACATACACTTTTTAAGAAAGTTCTCCTTCACCCAGTACAGATCCCTCCTGCAAATCTTCTCTGGGTTGTCAAATAGATCTGCCCTTCCCAAACTGGTAAAACCTTCCCTGACATACTTAAGCCAGGGGATGCAGCTAGAATGGTCAAGGGAAAGAGAATCCCTAGAAATGTCCTTACTTAGGGCAATTCCCTTCCTGAGCCAGATTTTCATCCACAGCGATAAAGGACGATAAGCCAACACATCTGAAAGAAAGGCCGTCCCTAGTTCTTTTTGAACTATAAAGGAGAACGTGGCCTGCAGTAAGCAAAGTATCCGTCTCAGGAAGGTATTTTCAACAGTCTGCACACGTGATGCACTCAATATAGCCCCAGATCCCACTACCATAAATCACCTTGGAAATACATTTGGCCTTGTAAATCTGCAAAAGGGGCCCAATGGGTCTACTACCCAATCTAGAAGCAAATTTAAAAACAGCGGTAATAGCCCTGGCAAAGTCCCCTTTCTTTTGTCTTGTCAGAGGATGCCAATTCAAGGCCGCATCAAACAATACCCCCAGGTAGGAAAAAACATCGGTCTTAGGGACCTACATGGCCCCTACCATGAATGTATAGGATTTAGGTGGATGGAGGTCCACTTACATTACAAACAAATTACTGTTATTGACCAACAAGTCAAGAGCCTCCATAAAATGAACAAAAGAGTTCAGCAAAGATTGTGAAGCCCTCGCTGTCCTAGCCATGAGGACAGCATCATCAGTGTACAGTACGACAGGCACACTTCACTGACCCGCCTGGGGACAGTCTTTTTTTTACTTCAAAAGGACGTTCTCCAGAGTATTGGTGTACAAATCTAAAAGAAAGAGTGCCAGAATACACCCTTGATGGAACCCATTCTGGATTGAAAACTGGGGGGTGACTATGAGATCTTTGAAATAGTGAACTACCGCTTTGGTGTCTCTTTGGAGATCCCAAAGCTTGGATCTGTTAACGCGGTCAAACGCTGAGGACAGATCTATGAAAGCTAAGTTGATGGTACCAGTACGGGCAAAGGTGTACATATTGAGGACCATATAAAGATTTAAACTCTGGTCCACCATTGAGCATTCGGAACGAAAACCATATTTGACCTCTGCCAGGATGTTATTATCATCTACCCAGCTCGAAAGCCTGTCTAGGACCATACGTCCCACCACCTTTACCAGAGAATCTAAGAGGAAGATGGGCCCATAACAATGAGTGCTATCTTGATCTCCCTTTTTAAAAGCAGGGATAATAGTGGATAACGTCCAAGTACCCGGGTGGCCAATTGTGACTGCAGCATTGATAATCAAGGTAAGGGTGGGTATTTCCTAGGTACTAAGTTGAAGGCAGCCCTCAAATCCATGAATGCTACATACAAATGATCTTTTCTTAAGGTAATGTACTTCCAGCAGATAGTTGTAAAACAGAACAGCTGGTCAATAGTACTTATTTTCTCCCAGAAGCCAGCCTGAAAATCCAATAAAACCAACCTGATGATCACTCATCCAACCCTGGCGCAGGGAAAAGAATTTGCCTGCAAAACATTTATTATCAATAAAGCTAATGGGCCTGTAGTTTGCAGGATTGTCTCTTTCCCCCTTCTTGTGAATTGGGACAATAATGGCCCCACGCAACGTCTCAGGATTATATATATATATCAAACAAACTCTCTGCTTTCGGAAAGAAGAAGCCACACTCGCAACAATGGCAGTCTATGATTTTATTAGTGCACAGCATCGGCAGTCCTGACGCGTTTCGGTCACACTGACCTTTCACAAAGGTAAGCCTTGGCATCATTGTTGCTGAATAAGAACCACAAGGCAATTGCATCCATTTATAGTTTTTGCCCTTGGTGGACGCCCCGATGGGCCATTTGTATTGCATGCTGGCACTTGCGGTTCACTACCCAGTATCTTTTATATCCCTCCAGTGGGTGATGCCCAAAAATATGATTGCTGTTAACATTTTTGAGTTATTTCTTGTGTTCAAGTTTATAATTGACGCCCACCGTTGCTCCATTGCAGTCCTATTCTCGAGGCTGCTAGGATCCATGCCAAAGTCAGTCTTCGGCGGCTGCACGTTGCCCATTGTCGCTTTTACGAAAATCACAAATGTGGTTCTACTTGGGCAATTACGGCGCTCTTGCTAGTGGTGCGTCGCTTGCGTCAGAACCAAGCCGTTAGACATCAAACAAACTCTCTCCTTTCGGAAAGAAGAAGCCGCACTCGCCACAATGGCAGTCTATGATTTTATTAGTGCACAGCGTCGGCAGTCCTGACGCGTTTCGGTCACACTGACCTTTCTCAAAGGTAAACCTTGGCACCATTGTTGCTGAGGCACAGGGTCAGACTGATTTGCATATGGCCATGTCTGAACTGGGGTGGTGGAGTGAGCTAAAGAATGATGATGGATTAAACCCAGATCATTTGACTGGGGGTGAGTGTTTGATTTGCTCTAACGCTCCGTCCATCATCCCCTTTGGTATCGCTTTGTTCGCCCTAAGTTGGCAGGGTATGCCCAGAAGTGGGTCCCTTGCTCACTTTGCCACTGGATTCAAGATAGCCTGGCTGATGAGGGTTTTGAACCCGAAACCGGTCCCAGGATGCTTGTTTCCGGTCCAGGGAAGACATGGCTTGGCAGTTCGGGCTGGACTGTTCCCATGAGGCACAGGGTCAGACTGATTTGCATATGGCCATGTCTGAACTGGGGTGGTGGAGTGAGCTAAAGAATGATGATGGATTAAACCCAGATCATTTGACTGGGGGTGAGTGTTTGATTTGCTCTAACGCTCCGTCCATCATCCCCTTTGGTATCGCTTTGTTCGCCCTAAGTTGGCAGGGTATGCCCAGGCGTGGGTCCCTTGCTCACTTTGCCACTGGATTCAAGATAGCCTGGCTGATGAGGGTTTTGAACCCGAAACCGGTCCCAGGATGCTTGTTTCCGGTCCAGGGAAGACATGGCTTGGCAGTTCGGGCTGGACTGTTCCCATGAGGCACAGGGTCAGACTGATTTGCATATGGCCATGTCTGAACTGGGGTGGTGGAGTGAGCTAAAGAATGATGATGGATTAAACCCAGATCATTTGACTGGGGGTGAGTGTTTGATTTGCTCTAACGCTCCGTCCATCATCCCCTTTGGTATCGCTTTGTTCGCCCTAAGTTGGCAGGGTATGCCCAGACGTGGGTCCCTTGCTCACTTTGCCACTGGATTCAAGATAGCCTGGCTGATGAGGGTTTTGAACCCGAAACCGGTCCCAGGATGCTTGTTTCCGGTCCAGGGAAGACATGGCTTGGCAGTTCGGGCTGGACTGTTCCCATGAGGCACAGGGTCAGACTGATTTGCATATGGCCATGTCTGAACTGGGGTGGTGGAGTGAGCTAAAGAATGATGATGGATTAAACCCAGATCATTTGACTGGGGGTGAGTGTTTGATTTGCTCTAACGATCCGTCCATCATCCCCTTTGGTATCGCTAAGAACCACAAGGCAATTGTATTAATTTATAGTTTTTGCCCCCTGGTGGACGCCTTGATGGGCCATTTATACTGCATGCTGGTACTTGAGGTTCACTACCCAGTATCTTTTATATCCCTCCAGTGGGTGATGCCCAAAAATATGATTGCTGTTAAAATTTTTGAGTTATTTCTTGTGTTCAAGTTTATAATTGCCGCTCACTGTTGATCCATAGCAGTCCTATTCTCGAGGCTGCTGGAATCCATGCCTAAGTCAGTCTTTGGCGGCTGCACGTTGCCCATTGTCGCTTTCACGAAAATCACAAAGGTGGTTCTACTTGGGCAATTACGGCGCTCTTCCTGGTGGTGCGTCTCTTGCGGCAGAACCAAGCCGCTAGACATCACACAAACTCTGCCCTTTCGGAAAGAAGAATCCACACTTGCAACAATGGCAGTCTATGATTTTATTAGTGCACAGCATCGTCAGTCCTGACGTGTTTCGGTCACACTGACCTTTCTCAAAGGGAAGCCTTGGCACCATTGTTGCTGAATAAGAACCACAAGGAAATTGCATCGATTTATAGTTTTTGCCCCCTGGTGGACGCCCCGATGGGCTATTTGTATTGCATGCTGGTACTTGCGGTTCACTACCCAGTGTATTTTATATCCCTCCAGTGGGTGATGCCAAAAAATATGATTGCTTTTAAAATTTTTGAGTTATTTCTTGTGTATATATATATATATATATATATATGTGTGTGTGTGTGTGTGCCATTCATCACGTAAACATAGCTTACCTGTGATCGTGCTACTTGAAAAAAATAATAAGAATTTTTAGAAAACATAAATACTACTCACCAAGCCCCAGAACCTCGACACCTACTAGGTTAAGCAGGTCCTGTTCCCAGTCTAGGATGTTGTCCCAGCGGTGCGTCAGTTGCTGCTGGGTGCGCTGAATCCCTGACCTGTGGCGCACACACTGTCACACTTGCCCCCAGAGCAGCTGTCTCTTCTTCTTACTGGGGCTGCTGCCTGCTGGCAACATGTGCAGGAGGTGGTGCTGCATCAAAAAGATTTGTGTGCATACCTCTGCTTTGCTGAAAATGGGGCAGGACTGCACCCCTGCTAGCCGGCGTTGCCCACAGGGGGTACGAGTGGCACTGATGATGCCTGTTTCTGCCATAGTGGAGTAGGTAGAGTGGACTGGACTGGTTGGGATGGGAGGGAGTCAGACTGGGATGAGAAACTTGGGAAAGAAAAAGTAAACAGGAGGAGGACAGGTCAGGAAAGGAAAATAAAATACAAAGTACAAAAAGTCACAAAAAAACCCACAAAGAAACATAAATACACACAGGGAAACAAGTAAATAAAAGGCGGGCTTGGGAAGTGGGTGATCACATGGGGTCGATTAGGTAGGATTGAGTTGGGAAAGAGAGTAGGCAGGGTGAAAGCTAGGCAGAAGCAGTGTAAAAACAAAATGACCAGATGCTTACACACCACATGGTATCATGGCAGATTTTACAGCGCGGAACGCGATATCGGCACTAAACCTCAGCGCAACATTTATTTTTTGCCCATTCGTGGAACTCCATGGAATCTCGCAGTTTCTTTTGTAACTCCCTGGAATTCCACAGAGTGAAATTCCACAAGTTCTATTGAAGCCTACTTTGGATCTTACATCAGGGTACTGACAGATCGCCCTGAGTGAGGAGGCCAGTATTCTCCACCCCAGAGGGCCACTTCCAATTCAGGAAGATGCCCCTTGGATTAAAGAATGCCCCTGCCACCTTCCAGATGTTAGTAAACAGGGTCCTGGCTGGGACGGTGTCCTTCAGTGCTGTCTACCTGGATGACATAGATGTCTATAGTAGCAGCTGAGAGGACCACCTGCTCTACCTTCAGGAGGTATGCTTTAGGCCATGCAACAGGCAGGCCTGACTATTAATACCTGCAAGTGACAGGTAGGGAAGGAATCTGTGGTGCATTTGGGACACCTGTTGGGCAGGGGCAAGGTGCAGCCACTCCAAGCCAAGATTTAGCTATCCTGGTCTGGGAACCCTCAAAAACTCAGATTGAAATGAAGGCCTTCCTGGGCCTCACTGGATATTATTGGAGGTTTGTCAATTGGTATGGCATCATTTTTGCCCCCTTGACTGAGATTACTTCCAAGAAGCACCCCAATGAGGTGATCTAGACAAAGGTCTGCCTGAAAGCCTTTGACACCCTGAAGGAGGCCATTTGTACACCACCTATACTCAAGGCCCATGACTTCTCCCAGGATTTCATAGTGCAGACAGATGCTTCAGAGAATGGCATCAGTGCTGTACTGTCACAGTTAAATGAGGATGGCCTAGACCAATCTGTAGCCTTCATCAGTAGGAGGTTTCTTCTGAGGGAACAGAGGTGGAGAGCTATTGAAAGAAAAGCTTTGGCTGTGATCTGGTCACTGTAAAAGCTGAAACCATACCTGCTTGGGACTTGCTTCCAAGTTCAGTTCAGACAGACCAAGGACCCTCAGATGGTTTATGCAAATGAGGGGTGAAAATCCTACAGCGACTTCAGAGTGGAACACCACATTGGGACAGACCACTCCAATGCTGATGGTCTGTCAAGGTTCTTCTGCTTTATTGATGAGCACTCCCAGGAGGTTGGTTTGGTCTCTCCAGTTTCAGCCGTTGGGGACACATGTTAGACCTGTCATCCTTAGAGTGGGCTTCCCCCAAAATGTGTGTCCTCTCCCCTCCTGTTTTGCTGAACTAATTTTTGTTGGCCTTAGGATTCTGTTCACTTTACCACTACTAACCAGTACTAAAGTGCTTGTGCTCACTCCCTAAAACATGGTAAAATTGGCTTGCATCTAATTGGATCTAATTTACTTATAAGTCCCAAGTAAAGTGCTATACCATATACCCAGGGCTGGTAATAGTGGGCCAGCAGCACTTATTGCGCCACCCACTTAAGCAGCTTCTCTCTGGAATCATATCCAGCCTTGTGGAGCCCTCGTTGGCTACAGCCTGTAGCTTCATCCCGCTGGTTATTTTCGACTTCCAAAAAAGAGACTTGTTCCGAATGAAGAAATCTCACTGCAACTTTGTCAAGCGGCTCCCTGACAACGATGTCTATTCCACGAATACCGCCTACTTCATTTCCCCACTGAACTTTATCTTATCAGGCATTTTTCTTTGAAATCTCTTCTAAGTCTGTAAGTAGGTGTAAACCGGCCGTAACCTACCTTGTGTATCCGAACCACACTCCATCACTGTGGGCATAACTTTCACCTTTGCCCCGCTCGCACTACTAGATGTCCACAGTTGGGCGCTTTGATCTTTTAGGTGCTCATTTTTACTAAAAACGTCTTGTTGCTTGAGAAGAGTTTTCACCCCCCTTAATCAAAAACCCACTTTCTAATAGTATCTGCCCTAAATGGCTCTTCTTGGAAACATACCTTCCATGGCCTATTACTAGAATAGCTGTGTATATTTTAGATTCTTCCATCTAATTTTGAAAAAAGCACTGTAATCCAAGACTTTTTGTTCCTTAATTAATTTGAATTACCATGTCTTTAGTGACTCCAGGAGATAGGTACAAATTGGTCTTGCTTTTAGCTGCTTGCCAACCTCATCCTTTCTCAAAATGTGGCAGATGTTCTGTCCGCCATATTACAAGCATGTGAGAAAGTGGATTATTAGTTGGGGTTGATGAAGGTCCACTGCAAGTAATAATGGCATTATTCTTGTTAGGTCCAGGAAAGGTTTCATTGAATTATTCCTGAGCTCAACCCCTGGTACCTGTGGCACAGAGTAGACAGACTTAGATTAAGAAAATGTAATAAGCATGTAGAAATAAAAAAACAGTTAAAAAGTCAAAAAAACTACACAATACAAATCCCACTCCATTTTATAAAATCAAAGATTGTTTTAATGAACAAATGGACACTAAAACAACAAAAATCAAGAGTAACTGGAGATATTACATTTTGAATTATGAATAAAAATAGCGTCAAGAAGTGGAAAGCGAAAACCAAGCAACTGGTCAAATTCGAAAGTTAGAGCTGACTGCAATGGAGCACAGGTTGGATACTAGCACCAGGTTTGTATCATGGAGAGTTAAGATTTAGTATCCAGGAGGTAGTCATCATCGATCAGTTGCTGCTTGATGTTGGGCCTGGTGAAGATTCCTATCTTCAATCTTACACTCTTCTCTGGATGTAGGATCATTCCAGAGGGGCAATTCTGCAGACTGAAGTCAAAGATGGTTTCACGTCATTGGATGCTGGATGTCATTGGGCCCACTGAGTGAGATGTCCTGCTGCAGGGAAGAATGTTGTGGGAGGTGTTTAGAAAGTCAGGCCCACTGGTGGTGCACACTCAGAGGATCAACTGTCAGGTTGGTCCTACTCCCACAACGGTTCTCTAGGAAAAATGTATTGTTAGGGTTAGGCAGGAGGAGTGCACTCTGACACTTTTCTAAGAGGTCTGAACCTTAGAGACACCCTTTAGAAGTGAGGACTCACTTGCTTAGAAGATACCAGCAGGTGCAAGTGTCCAACTGGGCTTTTTAGAAAAGACTGAATTCTAGCAGCTTTTGTGGCCCTGTAGCTTAACAGGAGGTCAGCCTTGGAGTCCAATTCTTTGTCCTGAATACAGGTGGGAGCAGGTTCAGTCCTAGGGGGTTCTCCTCACAAGTTTCACTAGACAGCAGGTAAAGTCCTTCTGTCATCCACAGGTCCAGTAGTGTTCTGAAGAAGTTACCAGGTGTGCCACATTTGCCTGGCACAAGCTTGCAGCTGGAGATGCCTCCTGGCCTCTCTCAAACCAAGGGGGAAACAATTCCCAGTGGCAACCCTACCAAATCTAGTAGCAGTTGCTGTTTGCCTGGAAGCAAACAAACCCACACTGTACTATTCCTCCTATAAAAAAACAGATAAAGAACCTTTATTACCCTTGGCAAAGCACCCTGGCCCACCCGAACGTGTGGCTATGGAAATAGGAAAAACCTCCCTTCATATCACTCTAATCTGGTTCTGGGGTAGCACCCTGTCAGGACAGGGAGGTCCTAAATAAAGAAAAGGAGGTAGATGATTTACTGGAAATTCTCTGATGATCTACGATAATGCCTTCATCTGAAAAAGAAGGAAAGGAAATGGTTAAAGCACAAGAAACACATAGGAAACTGAAATAAGGAAGTAGGAGGAGACAGACAATGAGGCAAGATTGAGAGTGAGAAAGAGAGGCACATAGAACACAGAGAGCGGAGGAAGACCAACAACAGAGGAGCGAGAGACGACAAGGGTAAGTGGAGAGCCTGAGTGCCATCCCACTCGAGGGAAACACTCATCCAACACAGAGGCAGCTAAGTCCTAGTCCCCAATGACAAGCGATGCCTACGCCACAGAGCTTGCAGATGACGGGTCTGCAGAAGAAGTGCAGGCGGACCCCGCCAGAGAAGAGCCTGATCCCGCCACACTCCAGGAGGAGCGTGGCTAACCAAGGTGCAGGCCCGAGTGTCGGACTGGAAGGGGAGAGGACGGTACTGAGGCATAGCAGGTCAGAAGGTGGGACAGTTGTGTTATTAAATGTGTAGCTCCATGAGAAACAAACATAGCAGACGGTAAGAAGGGGAAAGGTTCTTTTTTTATTTATTTACCCTCAATTTTCTTTTTTTCCCCCCTTTTCGTGTGTATTGAGTTTGGAAATAAAACTGAGAGTTGGGTTTTCTTTTATACAGTGTCAACCCCTATTATCAAAAAAACTTTGAAAAAAAGATAAGAAAGAAAAGGGCACAAGTGAGAAGGCAAAGAGCTGTAAAAGGCTAGGAATAGTCTTTAAACCTAGAAAGGTAGTATAGACATAAAATGAGTCGACATAAGAAAGGCCAAACAAGAAGAGAAATGAAAAGGAAATATAAAGAACTTAAAGCAGGACAAAAGCTTACCTGTGACTTTCTTTCCGGGGGCACCAGCTGGGGAGGAAGCCAAACCACATGGAAGAAGGACAACAGGGAAGAATTTCCACTGAAACAAACATAGAAGGAGATTGCATAAATTGGCATGCAGACTTAGAGAAAGAAACACAACAACCCTCTATGGAGGAAGACTACCCCAAATACTGGATTGCAAAGTAAATGGAACTCCAATAAAAGATTACAAGCATGCTTACCATGAAGTTGCCTTTGTTATTCGAAGGAGATATGTTCTGACACAACCCCTCACACTGGGACTGGTGTCAGTCATACTACCAAGACAAGAGAAAGGGGCAGCCTGATGTTAGTGGCATGTCTGTGTGGCAGGGAATGCTTCTTTGAAGTCTCTCTAGTTCTGGGGGCTCTACCACCAAGTCATCCTTCCAGGGAAGAAAACACCTCCCCACACCCAAAACCCTTTGTTCCCTTTTATGGAAGCCCTTGACACCTCCTGCAGGGGAGACATGAGACTGCCATGTCTCAGTTGGAAACTTAATCATAAAGGCTACTGGAGTCTTAAGGCAGTGAAATAATTACTTTCCAGAGTCACTATTTCCTAAATAATTAGATAAAATTAGACTTTAGCTTTAAGTTGGATTTTGTTTAACTATAAAAATGTGTGTTTTAATTATTTCGTTAGCTGCTACCCATCTGAATTAGCTTTATTGAATGGAATAGGGTAATCCAGTTTTTTCCTAAAGCACAACCAGCTTGTCTGCAGTGAAAAATGAGTATGGGTCTTATTCACTGTCAGGGCATATGTACTTTAATTTTCCACATGTCCTGTTTTTAAATTCCATGCACCCTGCCTTGGGGCTCATAAGGTCTGCTGTAGGGGGGACTTAATATTTGAAAGGTCGGTTTAGGTCTATCTAAAGAGTTTTTTTTTGACAGGTAGAAATGGCAGTTTAAAAATGCCCATTCAGGCTGCAATGGTACTCCTGAAGGCATTTTGTACGTGTCACAGTAGTGGTGGCACAATGAGTGCAGCAGTCCACTAGATATTTAACTTAACTTACCAGCCCTGGGTACACAAAGTACCAAATACTAGGGACTTATGCCCATGATGATTTAAGCCATTTCAACATAATATAAGGGACAGAGCACATGCAATGGGGCCTTGTTAGTAGGGTTCCAGTGCAGAGAGTCCAAACACCAGCAGCATCAGTCAACAAAATGAGGGTGATCGTGCAAAAAGAGGCATTTTCCTACAAAGTGGTTTACATTCAATGCACTGAACATAACGGTGGACAGGACATTGGCCATGTTTTGACTGAGTATCTTGTCGGCCAAACTCTTAGGCCCTTAATTTGCCCCAGTTTTAAAAGGTAAATTTGCTCACACTGTTTGAGGAATGAGCCATCCTCAGATACCCACTTCCACACTTTCAAAGGAGTTGGATTTACGGCTGTGTGTGCACTGAAGGCACATGAAAGACAAGTGTTCTTAAGCAGGCTGGGGGTGCTACTAAATAATCATATGGCTTTGGCTTGGTATTAGCCAAGACACAAGTGAGACAGACACATGAAGAGTTAGTCAAAGATTGACCTTGACTTGTAAGTAGAAAGCAGATGGTTAAGGTAGTAGTGGCACACAGATTACTGTACACACAACTGGTCACATAGAACATACTTGTTGTCTGTTTGCCAGCTTCATCCAGTGTCAGAACATGACAGATATTCTGCCTGCTTGTTTACTAGCGCATTACAATTTATACACTGCACATAATGGTGGAGAGGACACGCACTATGCTTTTCTGGAAATGCTCTCTAGGAAATTTAGTAGAGTCTGGTCCAGCATGGTTACCCCATTGTTACCCTGTTGATATGCTAACAGTGCCTGGCGAACAGGTCTAAAAGGCATTCTGGTGCCCCCTAACTTACTGCCACACATTGGAACTAGCTGATTGTAGTGGTGCAAGTGCACTAAAGGAACATGAAAGATAAATCTTTTGGTTTTAAGCAGGCTGCCACAGGGAGGTGTTTGCAAAGGTACACCTGGCACCCTCATGATATTAGGAATCTGGGAATACAGACATGAATAGCTAGTCAAAGCTTAGCTAGGTTTTTTTTAACAGGGATCTTGTGTAGGTAGAAAGCAGATCATTAAGGTAGGTATGAAACTCTGGTCAAGGTACTAACCCCCAATAGTGGTTGACTGTAAGTGCAAAGTGATGATTATGTGGTTGTTGGGTGGTGGAACACGTGCCTTTTGGCTGGCAGTATGTGTGTATTGATTTGCTAGAAGTGTGTTTGCTTGAAAGTTGGCAGGCGACTGGTTGAGTGACAGTGTGATTTGTGTTCCAGCTCTGTGGGCATATGAACGAGATGGGCCATTGAATGATGGCGGTTTGCTGATGGGAGTGTTGTGTGTGTTGGGCCCTTGACTGGCAGTTTGAATGTCTTTTTGTGGCATGCATGAAAGATGTGTAAATGGGCTATAAAGTGATTAATGCCTTGACATGGGTTATGACTCCCTACCAGTAAGTGATGAGTTCAGTATTCTGATACTGTTATTAGCATTAACTTTCACCATATGACCACTGGTAATACTAAAACCAACTGGTGTAAGTCTGTACTTGAGGAATGGATGGACTTTGAACAAACAACAACAACCCCTGGCATTTTTTAAAATAAACATCTAGAGGATTCCAAGGTGGTATTACTTGTGTGGTTCCAGCTCACTTAGACAGAAGCCTGTAAACCTTAAACTTTGCTTAAATGGCTAAAATCATGCATATTTCTCACATTTCTGTGACAGAAACGTCTGGTAACTGCAAGGATCCACAAAATTAATGCTACCCAATGTTCCCTTATTTCTCTGGTTAAAAACTTTACCCCACTTGTTTGGCTTGGTGCCCATGACACAAAAGGCCTCAAAACACAACATGGAGACATAAGTGGTAGCTCCGGAATTTGGCCCGTACTCAGCTGCCAGCCAGGGATACCTCCCCAACCCAGACATTTTTGAAAACTACACACCCAAGGGAGTCCAGGGTTATATAGATCCCATGAGGTTTTTATACCTACAATTACCTGAAAACCTGAAACTTTGACTAAAATCACTAATTTTCCTCACATTTCTGTGATGGAACTTCAGGAATCTGCAGGGACCCACAAAATTCCTACGACTGAAAGTTCCCACACTTGTTCCAATAAAACCACTACCCCACTTGTGAATGTTTGAACCTCATATTGAGGATGGCCTTTGTCATGCAGCTCACCATGCAGGCATATGCTCATGTCGGGAATTGTTCCATTGAAGACTCCAGGTGCACACTCATGGCACAATGTCAGTCCTGAAAAGCCTCCGGACACCGCAGACACTAATCGCCAATGTATCATCATATCAGACCAGGTAAAGGAAGCTAAAGCAATGCAGCCTGTGAGCCTCTCTGAAGTTGTATAACTAATGTGGTTGTCATATGACCAGTTCTCATTAAACTACAGTTACAATGAGCTTCACCCGAGATTTACTGAAACTCTTGCAATAGTGGCTGTCATCTTGGACATGGCTCAGTTTTTAAGTCACACCCTCCACCTGAGTCTTCATTTACTACAGAGAATTTGAACAAGAGAGGTTCCACACATCAGCTCTTAGCTACTCACTGAGACATCAACGTTTCCAGAGTTTCTCTGCACTGGAGTGCAGATAAAGTCTCTCAGTATTTATCTGGGCATTTGTAGCAATAAAAAGATTTTAAAAAGTCTTGAACCAGATGAGGAAAACCTTTCAAAGATAAAAAACAGGGGCTTATTAACAAACTCAATACTTATCTATAAAGTAAGTGGATTGTTATCATGTTCTTGACAACACCAACAACACTCCCTCTAAAAGAAAGAGGAAAGACATTTAAGCATTTTTATTCATCATGTAGCATGAAAGGTAAGCTGTAACACCTGATCACTAACCTGTTCTTTAGTTGTGCAATCCTGTATAAGCAAGATACAATCAAAAGGAGCAAACTCCCAATGCCACTCAGACACTTCCACAGCTGTATATTGTCTATGATCCAGACCAAGCCCATGCCCAGGGGAAAGGGGAAGTGGATTAGAGAAAAGAAATAATGTCTTCTGTTCAGCCTGGTCCCTCTCAGCATAGGTAGTTCTAGACCAACGTCTTAGTGACTCCCCCTCTTGCCACTAGCAAGAGTGTATACAGATGCATCAACCAAAACAAAAAGGAAGTATGTAAACTTCAACAGGTCTGATGCAAGTTTTTATACTGAACTAGCACTTTCCTGCATCCCTCCTGCTTACCTAAAACTTCCCTCTTTCCCATCTTTTGGTCAACTCACAGAGGGGTCAAAAATAGGCCTTTAAAACATTTCTAGAAAAGAAAATGCAGTAGCAAAATTAAATGAGCCCTTTGTCATACAATGTTTGATTTAGCAATGCTTTTATAAGGACACCCTTTGATTACATGATTTTTCCCTCAGGAAAGTTGTACTTGATAATCAGTTTCAGGAATTATTTGATCATTTTAAAGTAGGTTTGCTGGCATTCTCTTATAGGCAGTCACTTCTGTAAAGACCAGGGTTAGAGGAAGCTCAAACAAAAGTCTTTTATATCCATGTAGAGGATTTAATTATTAGTTTTATGAAAAAGGAGTACACATTTGCCAATCCGACTATTTACTGTCTTTTATCTTTATGGAACTTAAATAACTACAGATAAAGATGAACATGAAAGGAGTATTGATTATAGTAGGTACAAATGCACTAAACAATTGTAATGCACTCCTTACCACCTTTGTAGTGCAGTCACCTGTTGGTAAGGTTTTTTTCTTTCATTCTTGTCTATGCAGAGTTCTTTAAAAAACAAAAAGCTCCTTCATATAGTTTAGGAGATTAACAACACCCAAAAATAAGTCCAGGTCATGGACACCAACCTCCTTGAAGAACCAAGAAGGATACTGGCCAGGAAAAAAGGATATCAGATAAGTTGAAAAGCTTTTTCCCCTTAGTAGCAGGCACCATGGTTCTCTTGGACATGGTTTTAATATTTTGCCACATCTGAGAACATGGCTGTGTTCCTGCATAGCTTCCAGGTGCAGCCTCACTACACACAGGACGCGGCCAAAAAACAAGACTGCATCTTTTGCGCTGGAATTAACCACCAGAGTCATGACTGCGCCTGCACCACAACTTTGCGAGCTTAGGCTGCTGTGACATGCTCTTAAAGACTCTCAACGGAACTATCAATGAGTAACACATACTTTTCGAAGACAGTCAATCATGAATTTTTGATACAAGAATAAAATATAGGGATAGAACACGGTACTCTGTTTAGAAAGTAATGCTTCTATTTTTTGGGGGGGAGTAATTAATAAGAATGCAATAATAATGTGAGTAACCCTTCTATATCTTAAATGTCATAGAGATACAAACACATAGGTAAAACAGAAGTGAGAACTATCTTTTGAAAACAGTTTTGATAAATGAAGTATGAGCTAAAGAGTAGACGTTAATCAAGGTTTTCTTCATGTTAAGACAGTGTCAGGATGCGGGTCTGGATGTGCTACTTACCATTAAATCAGATTAGTGTGCACAGAAGCAGTACCTTGAGACCATCTACACTGAGGGCCCTTCAGCAAAGGAAAGGGTTGAGGTCATTACAGAGTATCGGCATTGACTGGATTCAAGCTGTGAGAACATCGGAAATGCGCACCCCCATAGATCACCGTAGTGAACTACGTTGTGAAGTGAGACACCGTCTCTTGTGTGTCCACAGAGATGGCAGCAAACGTGGCTCTTCCCTTCTCTTATGGTGCTTGGCATCCCTGCCTGGAAATTGTGCTACAAAGTTGCTGAAGCCAGACCTTGCTACATGGATGTTGGTTTTCAAGCAACAAGACCTCTGGTTCTGTTAGAATTTGCTTATGGACTTTTTGGGGTTTTAGAGAAGTGTCCTGAAGTCATGTGAAACACACTTGTTTGACTCTAAAAGACCTGGGTTATATGTTCTGAAAAATGTTTCTGTGATTGGACAGGACTGAATCTAAAAAAATGTTTTATCTGTATATAAATGTTAATGCACACAGTGTATAAGGTATTGAGAGCCAAATGTATTACATTTCTCATTGCAAGAAGCTGCCACAATTTTAAGCCAGAAACTTATTTTGTGAACCAACCTAAATACAAATAAGTCAGTTTGAAAAATAAGGAATTTTAGAGGGTCATAAGCTGACCTCCCTAATTTATATTCATTAGGAAGGTTGCAAATTGCAACTCACCATGATTGATCACAAGCACAGGAATGGGGGCTTGATAGGGTCAGCAGAACACCATGTCTGTTATTGCTTTTATAATAAAGGAAACAAGGCAGCTTTTAAAAAGGTTTAATTTTTTTAAACATTTCTCTTAGAGTTTGCACTGGTCACCTTGATCAATGCCTATTCCCCTAGAAACCTTTTGCACAATTTGCATAGGAAAATTAACTCTGGTCTCAATTTATTGATACATATGTTACCAAATCACAGTTTGGAAGAGACAGCCATAACTCGCCTCTTCCAAATTGTGATTTGGTAATCTTTTGGAAATCAATTTTAGAAGCCAGTAGGAGTTTACTAACTCATCTATCAAAAGAACAGCATATAGTGACACAGTTTAAAGTAAATTGTTTTAAACATCAGGATATGTGTAAGTGTATATGTACCCAGCCAGATATTTATGTTTAGCTTTCTTTAACTCCCACTACACCTTCAGGCATAGAGAGTTGGGTATACAGAGATATTACTAAGATATGTCATCTCACAATTAGTTATTTTCAGTATTCTTATAATAATAATAATAATAGTTACTGAAAGCTTCTTTTTACATTATAGAGATCCACTACAACCTAAAGACATCCTTGAACACAGAAGTGATGAGGCAGGGTGTGGAGTCCTGTGTCTCTGTTTTCTGTTGTATCCCATTCCTCTTTCACCCACTTCTACAGAACACTCATGTTCTAGTATATGTGGTCATTGGTAGGGATGGTGAGAGATTGAAGAAAACATTGCATCTGCTTGATCTTCAACACAAAGTTAATGAAAAACCGAACAGGCAGCCAGGAAACGAGAGAATTGATCAATCTCTGGACTTCTCTGGAATGGGTCAAGAGACTAAAGGATGGCAACCATCATACTGCAGCTGTCATACAAATTGACGTCTCATTATTGTTTGTCTTTTCATTCCTATTTCCCCTTGTATCACAGGGCTGAAGGTAAGCAGGAGAGAAAGTTGGCACACACATTACTTCAAAGGCTCTGTAAAGTTAAAACACTTAGGGTCTGATGTACAAAGTCATTTTGCTGTTGCAAAGATGGAGATTTGCAAAATCACAGATTTTGTGACTGTAAAATGGCTGATTATCAGGTACTAAACCCAATTTGTGATTCATTGACAGGTTTAAAAACCGATAACACATTGCTATTTGCAAGGAGCATGTTTAGAGCATGCCCTCAAAACAGTGATAAGTGATTTATCAAGGGATGTATCAAAGTTTTGTGAACGTAATCTGGTCAAAAACATTGAAACGTTGTCAACTTCCCAGTCGGGGTGGTGCAGCATTTGCAAATGTGTCCCATTTGTGAATCTTAAAAAATGTTTGTTGGGAAGTAGTCAGTGGCCAAAGGTACAATGCTAACTCTTAAACAAACTTTAAAAAATAAACTTTTCTTTTTAAATGCAGGCCTGTTTCCATTTCAAAAGATGGTCTCCATTTAATAAAAAACATTTTGTTTATTTAAATGTGATCACAGACTTGGCGGCCTGCTGAACCTAACAGGCCAACATATTTGTGATGGCATCTAATTGTAGTGAGTTGCAATTCATGACTTACCGCATGAATATTGAGATAGGTCAGATGGCGACCAATCACGTGTTGGAAACTGACATATTGGTACGTAAGTTGATTTGCAAAATACTTTTCCATTCATAAATAGTTGAAATGCAATTTGGAACCACTTTTTGCAAGGGGAAATTTGCTACATCAGGCCCTTGATTTTGACAGCTTTGAACATGGTAAGAGGTGATTCCGATGGTCAATGTTGAGACAGATCAGAAGCATAGGGCTTCAATTGTAAAGCATGGAAAAATCATCCATGTGTAAGGCAACTTCAAACAAAAGGTCAAAGAAGTAACCTGCTCAGTATCGAACAATAAGCCAAAATATCGTAGATGAATATTGACTGGTGAAATATAGACAGGAAGAAAATGAGACAACCAAACCTTAGTACAAGACCCAAAAGAAGTGCAAGAAAATCTTCATTTGTCAACATTTTCTTTTTGGTATGATTTTCTGGTTCCCTCTTCCTATGTAAATGATTCACATTTTCAGTAGCTGCTGGAAGCATAGGATAAATTTGAAGAAAGAAGGGAAAGTCCATCCATGGTACTCTTTCAAGCACAAAAATGGTAAAACGTTTAAAACTGTGATTAGTTTGCTCAGTTTTTCCATTGGACTGAGAATGGTAATAAGAGCCTTGGTTGTAAGCAGCCTTTGACAAGAATGAAAAATATTGGGTCTTCTGTCTGACATTATTGTAAGTGGTAACCCATAAAGATGAGGGTGAAAATGTATTTAAAAACTAATCCATGTCTTCATATGCATGTAATTTAGGCAAAGGGGCGAAAAGATCCATCTTTGAGAAAGTATCAACTACAGCCATTATGACTTAAAACCATTCTGAGGGAATTTGATTCATTATGGTATAAGATCCATTATATATAATATGATGTTATGCAAGTTTCAGAAGCTACTAGTAGAGGATGCAAATATCCAAGAGGTGTGGAATATAACAATTTGTTTAGACCACAAATGGGCAAGATATGACACATTAATAGACATCAGAATTGACTTTAAGCATCAAAAGGAACGTAGAGCATCATCTAACATGGTCTTGCCTCCTTTATGTCCTGCAATTGCTGAATCATGACACATACACATCACATTCATTTGCAGCCTCTTATTAGCACTGACTCTAGCTCGTGGCTGAAATCCAGATCTTATGTCATGTGTTTAAAGCTTTAAGCGGAAGTCTTAAGATAAAGATCCTCTAACTACTCAGGCTACATATGATCTAGTACCTCTTTGACTGTTTGTAAAAAAAATACTGAATACTATCTATCACCCAAAGAAAAGGAATAATAGGTTGGTCATGTATAAATTTAGCTTCAGGATAAAGACAAGGCATTGCCCCAACACAATCTTTGAATCAGAAATACAATTTATGGTAAAATGGTATAGAGAAAAGAAAAATACCCTTTGGGCTTGACTTTGACAGGTGCATTGAAGGTTTCATAAACAATGTAAGTTCTTGTGATAAGCTCAGATTTCAAAAGGTTTCTTAGTGCCTATCAATAAATGTCTCCAGTAATAGCTGTCTTCAATATTAGTAACTGTCTTTTAATTACTGAATAGTTCTGCTAACTTTCTGACAAAATATTGGACAGATAGAGAGCACTGTGTTCTGACCCGTTACTTTTTTGCAGGTGTAAGAAAACCACCCCAACTGATCTTTTGGAATCATTATAGGAACTTTAGTAAACATTCTTTTGAGTACATTGAATGCTATTTCAGCTTGGGAGTCCCAACAAATCCCCCTGTCATTTTTTGCTTCTTTAAGAAATGAGTAATGTCATCAATTCAATCTGTATAATATTTAATAAGCTAACAATAAAAATTACAAAATCCAAGGAAACTGTGGGTTTCTTTGACAATAATTGGAATTGGAGTTGAATATTTAAGGGAAGCTGATAATCTTTTTAGGTTCACAGACAAAGTAGATGTATTCAGCCTGAATCTGAGATACTCAGTCTCCTTTTTTACAATTCACATTTTAAGTTTAAGTCAGTGGGTGTTGCTAAAGCCTAGACAATACTAAAGTCACATGCTATCTATATTCAGTAAGAGTTTAAAAAAAATATCATTCAAATTCAAAATGAAGTCAGCAAAAACTGAATCAATGAAACATTGGACATTGGCAGAGGCATAGCACAACCTGAATGGCAGTGCACCAAACTTAAAATGTCCACATTGGGTGCAAAAGCCATGTTTTCGTTGCCATTGTCCTTCATATGCAAACAATAGCAAGTACCTCGAGTTTGGTGAATACTTGCATTCCTAGTACATATTCTGCAATGTCTTTACTAAGAGATAAAGGATATTGATCCATGAATGCGGTTTGATTTAAACCTCTAGTCAAAACAGGGTCTGTGATCATGATGTGTCTTTGGAACAAACAACCTAGAGTACCACCTGATATGAACACTATAGAGACAATCCATTTGGTAGTTCTCCTGTAGATAAGCTTTTGCATCTTTTCTTCATTCTCCTAGACTAGATGGACAAAAATGGTACAACAGCATCAGGTTCAAATGGTATGGCAAAATTATATTCCAAATGAGGGGGTAATGAGCAAGCCTCAGGTTTATCAAAGACAATAAAATATGCATAGAACTAAGGTGGCATTGGAAAAAGATTGACCGCAATTAGGTTGGAGTAAATGTGGAATATTTCACTTCTTCAGTATGTGACTAATAACATCCTAAATCAAAACAATGGTCATAACAAAACTGAGAAGATAATGGAATTGTTCTGGTAGTACAGTTGACATATGGATTGTGTCTTATAAGGCAGGAAATTCAGGAAATCACAGCATACTTTGCAGCAGCTATGAGATCAAAAAAGGTACTTAAGTGTTCCTAAAACAAAACAGAATTAGCTATAAAGCCTCCGATGTACTGTCAACAGTCTGGACTATCTCAGGCATCTTTCTAGCTCTCATAGAGTACTATTCTAAAGAGCCCTATACTGATCAAAATAGATTCCACGTGCTCCTCTATCCAACAGCATCAATACTTTAATTTTCCTTCATCACTTAGTTCTTCAAGCAAGTTGCAAGAGGAACAATTACTGTTAGAACTACCCAGGAACTACTCAGGAAGTTCCAATATAAGGAAGCAATCATACCTGGACTCTCTTCCTGTTACCATAGGTCAGCTATTTACTCAAATCCCTATGTGGATGTACAGGCCAAGCAGGAATCACATGTCTAGAAATAACTCAAAAAAGACACAGTGCAGCATTTAGGGGATGTCCCTTTTCATCCTTTGTCAAAAGACCTTTGGCTTCTCCTGTTTGTGTAGATCTACAATTAAAGTTTTTTTCTGATCTGTAAGGGTAAATGATTCTGGTAGAACTGGAAAACCCCACTTATCTCTCCAGAAGTCAATATTCAATTAACAGAAGTGTATTAGTTCAGAATATGAAGAAGGGGAATGAGTGTGGACTTACTGACCTTATTGTCTTCTTTTAATCCATGATGAAATAACTTCATTTGGGTGCTCTCCACTCAAGGAATCTTGGCTGCTAATTGGCCAAAACGAGTCAAGTAAGTGAACAAAACCACACCACCTTGCAACTTCTTAAGGTATGAAGGAAAGCATAACTCTCCAAGCAAGGATCGAGTTGGTAATTTGAAATTTGGCCCAATCTAAGGCAGGCCCAGTGAGACAATGGATTATGTAGCCACATTGATTTGGTCATGCAGGGTAAAAGGTAATGTTTTTTTGTGGGGGTTTTCAAAATTCCCACAAATTCTGAAATTCCCAGAGATATATAGGTGCCAAAAGAGACTTCTGATATGTCAGTAGACCTTAATGTTATTAATATTATTATTATTTTTGAGCCATATTTATGGGGTGAAATTGTTGCAATGTGTGATCATGATCCTGAGAAGTGTCCAGGGCAAAGGCAAATCTATGGAGTAATACGCATTGCAATTTGTCAAGGACCTGACACTGAGAATGCCCTTCTAGTTACTTTTCGATTGTCTGAAGAAATTATGTATCCTGTGCCATGGTGCCACTCCACATTTAATGCACTTGTGAAAGATTCATGTGTCTCCTTAAGAGTGTTCTTCTGAGCAATATGTAGCAGTTCTTGATTGCAGATGATGAATGATAAAGAAGTTGTTAAGCAAGGTACCGAGATAACCCTTAGTGAGGGTTGCGGAAGAGCTAAATATAGAGGTCTTCCAGGCAGGAAAATCCAACTAGGAACATTAAAGTACAAAAACAAATCAAAACTGTAATAGAATTTATTGAGCATGTGATTACCTACACAGGTGTCCATGCGCTGAAAGAAAAACAAGAAATAGCCAGGGTAACTAAATCCCAAGTGTCTATGAGAAGATCACATAATTATCATCTATACAACCAGGCCTTTATGGCCTTTCTGAAGTGTGAAAGTACTGGCAGTTTGTGCAGTTATAGTCAGAGAATTCCACCATTTGACTGCCACAGAAAAAGCCCTACCCTGAGTGTGAGTCCAGTTAAATCTGGGGATAGAAAGAAGCAAGCCACCATGTGAGCGAAGTGCATGGCCAGGGAAATAGGTATTACATATTTTCCTTAAGTGGAGCGGTCCTTAATGTTGAAGCTACCTTGCTGCGCAGCCCAGTGTCATAGGGAAAAAGCAGGAATGCACTGTATTTATCCAATACGGTGCAATCCTGCCCTTCCCCCCTGCACTGGCACTATTTTGGCACCCTTGCACCATGGTGCAAAGGTACCTGTGTCGTAGGCAGGACTGTTTTTGTGCAGGAAGGGTCACCTTCCTGCACAAAAGTAATCCATAGAGGCGTTTTCCTCTTTCTATGTGTGCTGCAGAATGCTGCACACATAGAAAGAGGAAAAAATGAGGAGAAGTAAAGATATTTCTCCTTAATACGCCTCACCTGTGGAGGCATACCTTCTCAGCACATTCCCAAGTTTACCAGGTTTGGTAAATCTGGGAATGCATCAAAAACCATGGGATTTGCATGGAAACACCCACTGCAACACCCATGGCACGCCTCCCTTGCGCTGAGTAATGAAACGCAGCGATTTGCACTGCATTGCATTACTCCATATTTTTAAAGCAATTCAAAGCAACACAAAGTGGCTTTGTGTGGCTTCATAAATATGACTTAGATGTTTGCATCATGCATGTACCACATTGCGCGGTGCAAGCATGATGAAAAGCCCTCATAAATATGCCTCTACGTTTTTTTACAGTCTTTGCAGGATTTGGAGGGCCAGACTAGGAAGGGACCAAAAGGAGAATGGAAAAGGCCTAGCAGGAGAGGTGTATAAAATGCAGAGAACCTCAGTCATGTTGCAGTTAAACTTCAGGGCACTAAGTTGCAACCAGGAGGCTACCGCGGTCATGAGATATGATGGAACATTTCAAGAGTACAAGAGGGGCCGGCCCTGTTTTGCCGAAGGAAATGATCAACTGAGTGTTGTCTGTATAATTCATACAGGTGACTCCAATAGACCTCACTATTGTAGCCAAAGGATGAATATAGATTTTAAACAGGGTTGTTCGTAAAGCAGACTCCTTCTTCACCCCTTGACCCAATGTGAATGCCTTGTAAGCCCACACATAGACTGTTTGATGTCTATCCTCTAAATAGGATTTGCACCATTGATGCGCCTTGCTTCCAGGTCAGGCCTTTGCAAGTCTGGATAAAATTATGGAATGAGATACTGTATTGAATGCAGCAATACATATCAAGGAGAACTATGGCAACTGGACTCGCTTCATCTGCTAACATTCTCAGGTCATCAAGAACCGACATAAGTGCAATTTTAGTAGAATGAGCAAAATGAAAACCAGTGTGTGGTACGAAATCTGTGATGGCATTCCAGAAAACTAGAGAGTAGATGGTTCACATGCTTCTCTTGAATTTTGACTGCAAATGGTAAAAGAGGGATAGGCCAATAGTTTGAGAGACCGGCTTGGTCTGCATTTGGTTTTTTCAACAGGGGGAAATTTGTGCCCTTTTCCAATCAGTGGGAAGTCAAGCATTAACAAGGGACCCGTTAAAATTTCAGCAGAGGTTGTAATAGTGCCGATCTAGCCAGCTGACAAAATTATGGGGGGAGAGTGTCCAATGGGCACCGGACTCCAGCAGTAGATAACAGCTGTTCCAGTGTCAACCAGTCAAAATAACTCAGACGGGGGACAATGATAGCCTCATCCTTAGTGCCTGTCAATCCCAAGTTGTCAAGAGGCAGAGCTAGGGATTCAAGGCAGTTTCCTATGCAAGGCTAGGTGCTCTGACTTGAAAGTCCCAGTGAATAACAGTTGGTATTGATTTTTTTTTCTCCAAATAGTTAGAGAGCTTATCAGCTAGATCTGTAGAAAATTAAATAGTTGTAGCCGCACATTTAGGAAAGGCCAGAGACCTAACTACATTGAAGATTTCTTTTGAGGAGTTCTCTGCAGCTAAGAAAAATATTCCACTTTTGCTGGGAATACTAGCCTTTTGTATTTCAACAGAGCATGTTTTACTACTACCCTGGCTTGTAAATACAAGATTTGACACTAGACCTGTTCCAATTTTTTTCACTTCAGTCAGGCCAGGAGTATACCAAGGTGCTGAGGTTCTAGACCTCTTCTTACTGACCATCTTTACAGGCATTATAATGTCTATCTAGCACAGTCTCCATTCACTGCGAGTAGCTACTATACCCATCGGCCCTAGAGTCAAGATTTCGAGGCTTAACCATCTCAGTCAGCTTATTGACAAGCTAGGGGATAGATAATTTGCTCTTAGTCCTTTTCAGCTGATATTTCTCAGGTTTACATTGTACCTGGGCTCTGTTGGATTTTAGTTTAAACTGAGGGGCATATTTACAAGGAACTAGGGCTGCCACAGTGTCTTTTTTTTTTATGCTGCCGCAGCACAAACATTTCTCCAATCTGCTCCATATTTACAAACTGACACATTCGGCCCAATGCGTCAGTTTGTGGAGGCTTGCGTCACATTAGACCTGCACCAGGTATAATGTATGCAGAGTAGGTGTTCCCACATTAAAAGCCTTGTAGATTTGACGCAGGGAAATTTACAACTTTTTACTGCATCACTCTATAACTTGACTGAGTCAAAATCCCTACACCTTCTAAAACTAGGCGTAAAGATTGATGCTGGGCTTTTAGCATGGGACTTGCCTCTGTGGTCTGACGCATTGCTGGAGTTGCGCCACTTTAGCACCAAAAGAGTTGAGTCAGTCTTACAACCAACTCCAGCAGTGCGTCACTTTAGCACCAAAAGATGCATCAGAATTTCTGACACATCTGTGAAGCCTTGTGCCATGGAGCACTGTATTGTAAATGCAATGCATCCATGGCGTCGTTAAAGGCAATTGTGGCCGGTGCAAGAAATCTGTCCCATCAGTGCGGATACGTCAGGTCTTGTAAATATGCAGCTGAATTTAAAATAATCCGACCAGACCAGGGGTAGAACTTTGACCAACCCACGGAATTGGGTGGCCCAAAAACAAGGTCCAGCGTGTGTCCCCATGCCATCAACAAAGTTGGAAGTAGTTTGATATAGAGGTGAAGAGTTTGTCTATAAAATAAATTCACCCACCACATTCAGGTTGGTATACGCAAGGGATGGGAGAGCACAAGATCAATAATGGAACTGATAAGAGATTCCACTGGATGAGGGGAATGATAGCAGACTTCACCACTCAACTGCCAAGAGGAGGTAGGAGATAGAATTGCTGGAATAGGAATCCCTGCTAGAGAGAACTCTACAAGTGTGAGTTCATTTATAGAATACTCTTTCACTCTCTGTTATCGCAAACCCCCCAACTCCCTTAAGAAGGAGAAAACTGGTGGAGAGTTGTGTAACCAGGGGACATAGTGCTGCAATGTCAGGGGCAGAGGAATTGACAAACCAGGTTTCTGTCTGATACAGCACAGTCAGTTCATCCAAACTCAACAGGTCAAAGATCTCAGTAGAATGTTTTATTTCCGATAAAGCATTTATCGGAGCTAATCTCAAATGTCCCTTCAAATCTGTTTTATTTCTAAGACAGTTTTTTTACTTATAGTACATTATAGAAATTGGGTCTCTAGTTGACAGAGGTACGCACCCTGTCCAAGTATGCACTTTAGTCAGGGTAAGCTAGATACACCCTAAAAGATAACCTGTGGTCACCCTCTGGTAGCTCGGCACAGAGCAGTCAGGCTTATATAAAGAGGCAATGTGTAAAGTATTTGTGCCACACACACACATGCAGTAACACACTGAAAACACCACAAAAATACTTCACACAGGGCTATAAAAATAGATAATACTTTTATGATTAACTCAAGAAAAAAATGACAAAAATCTAATAAGTAGAACGGGAGTTATGAATTTTAAAAGATTTAATCAAACTATAGTGCTTAGAGTCATAGGGACATCTGGTCGCGCTAGACCGGGGTAAATCCAAAGTTCAGGCCGTCCGAGTTGGAGGGCAGGCCAGCTACAGGACTCACGTAGGTCCCACTGAAAAAGTACCTTGGATGGAAGAAGGGTCGATATCAAAGACTCCATGCAAGGAGGCGATGTGTCGTCGGCAATCCCATGGATGGAGGCAAAGCGTTGGTTCCGATCCCAGCAGCCGATGAAGGTTTTGTCAATTAACCCCTTTACAATGCAGGTGCTATACCGTCGAGCCACACAGTCCATCTTCGTCAGACTGCGCAGTCTGTTGAAGTGATGCAGCAGCTGCATTGAAGGGAGATGTGTTGGTTCTGATCGGCACAAAGTCGTTGATGCATGGATTCTGCTGGCTTAGCACAGGGAAAGGCACTTCCAAGGGCCCAGGACTAGATTGGCACCACTTGGTAAGGCAGGAGTCACAGATGGCAGAGTCCAGGTGCTGTTGCAGGGATGTAGGAGGTCTTTGATGACCCTGTCACTTCAGAACAGGAGGCAAGCCAGCAAGCCCTTAAAGTCACTCTGGGTTCAAGTGAGATGGGTCCAGTCCATTTCGTCAGAAGGGCAGAGGGCGGCAAGTCGCAGGCAACAAGCAGCACATCAGAGCAAATAGCAGTTCTTCCAGAGCAGCAGTCCAGCAGAGTGACAGTCCTTGTAGCAGCACAGGGGTCTTTCTTCCTGGTAGAGTTCTTCACAGGTCCAGTAGTATACTGTCTTGGTAAGGTCAGAGATCCAGTATTTATACCCAGTTGTGACTTTGAAGTGGGGGTGACTTCAAAGAAGGGTCTTTGAAGTGTGCACAGGTCCTTGCTTCCCAGTCCTGGCTCCAGACTGTCAGTAAGGAGTAATCAGCTCTTTGTGTGAGAACAGGACACTACCTATTCAGGTGTGTCAGCTTCCCCCTCCCTTTCTGCTAAGGAAGATCCTTCAGAATACAGATGAGTGTGTAGGCACACCTAATTTTCCTGTGTTTGTGGCTGTCTAGAGGGAATGCATAAAGCGAAGCTGTCACTCACCCCAGACTTGCATTAGAAAGGCTGGAGGCACACAGCGCAATAAGAACTGAGAAATGTCCACTTTCTAAAAGTGGCATTTCTAAAATGGTAGTGTTAAATCCAACTTTACTAGTAAAGAGTATTTAGCATTAACATTGCAATGATATAAAACATGACACGCCACTCCTTTCTAATCAGGAATTACAGATTAAAATGTATAAACTCCTTCAGTGCTGATGGCAGTTCCAGGCCGTCCTTGCAGCCGAAGCAGGAAATCCCTCTGGTGCTCCCACCTAAGGGATTTCCTTTTACTGGATTAAGCGTCGGGAGCTAGGGAAGAGCTTCCCTAGCACAGAGGCTGTTATTTTTTTCTCTTTGAAATGACGATCAGCGTGCATGGTGCGCTGACGTCATTTCAGCGAAAATAAAAGTGAAATGGGCCAATCGGCTCATTTCACTTTCACTGCATCAGTGCTAGGGGGAATATCTCAGTCCCCAAGCACTGATTCAGACGGGAGAAGTACCATTAGAAAGGGGAGACTCTCCCCTTTCCAAAGATACATTTTCCTAGTGGATCACTGGTTGGCGATTGCCGCAGGAAGGCGATCCCAAGGTGGGATCTGCCCACTGGACCCCAGGGACTACTCTTTGAGGGGGAGAGCTGTCCCCTTGAGGTGGGCTAGTGCTCCAGTCTTAAAAAGTCCTTCTGACCCCTCCCCCTGGGAGAAGATTGGAGGTTGTTACCTCCAATCTGGCCCACGGGGCAGGGGGTTTAGAATGCCCAGTACACATCAGGGATTGTTTTTTGGGCTAAAAGGCTGGAGGCAACCCTCCCAGGCATCGGACCTAGCCCTAGAAAGCCTATTAGACCACCAGGGAGTGTTTTTAGGGGCGGGTGGCCCCCTTGCAATGGGCTAGTGCCACCCCTTCCCCAGGCCCAAAAGTCCTTCTGCCTGTCCCTGGAGGAAGAAAGCCCACTAGACACTAGCAACTCTTTTTTTTGTGCTAAATGGGTCAGGGCGGCCCTCCCAGGCATTGGGCCTAGCCCCCACCCCTGCCAAAAAAAAACCAGCAGTCTTTAAGCCCCCTGTCAGGGTCAGATTGGAGGTGTTTTCCTCCAATATGCCCCCGGTGGTGGGCAGAAAGCCCATTAGACCATCAGGGAGTCTATTTTATGGGGGTCCGGCCCTCTCACAATGGGCTAGTGCTGCCCTCAGGGGCATATTGGAGGTTGTTACCTCCAATCTGTCCCCGGGGGCAGAAAGCCCACTAGACACCAGGGATGATGTTTTTCGAGGAGAAATGGGATGGAGCGGGCCTCCTAGGCATTGGACCTATTCCTACCCCTCAAGTGACCTACATTAGCCTTTCTGCCCCCCCCAGGTTGCAGATAAGAGGTCTTTAACTTCAATCTGCCCCCAGTGCGAATTGTAGAAAGCCCACTAGAAACCAGGGAGTTTTTTTATTGCTAAAAGGTGTGGAGATGGCCTGTCCACCCGCCCACACATCGGGCCTAGCTTCCACCCCCCCCTGCGGTCTAAAGCATCTCCATCTGTTTGGCAAGAAGGGAAAAATTGATTTTGGATGCTTTTTTTTTTTTTACATTTGGGTAGCAGAGTTGGACTTGTTGTGTAGTTCCTAGGACCCCCGAGGACCTGCGCGTTTTGGATGACCTAAACTGAGGGCTTGGTGTGCAGACAGACGCTGGACACCCCCACAGGATGAGTCTGCCGTTAGACCAGCTAGCTCTATGGTGCCACTCCCACCCCCTTGTATTCTACAGTGGTGTATGTAGTTTTTTGGCAACCACTGAACATGACAACCCTGATTCCTAAGGTATCGTGAAACAATACGATATCTTTTGCTCAGTCACTCGTGCTTGTTTTTCTCAGAATACATAGAAAATGACGATTGGAACGGTTTCAATAATTATTTATTGGTCAAGCGTCAGTCTAGGATGAAACATGTTAGCTGCGACAATCAAAAGACAGGAGCAGACAAATGTAATCGCTGGTACCAATATCGTAAAAAGTAGATACATTTCTACCATCGTGCTAATAAGATGAATAAAAACATATTATATAAAACAATAGTATTGACGTACTCCTACGATGCACAGCCTACCTAAATGTACCTAGCCTAGGTATGTGGGTGAAGCCTGTGTATGTAAATGTCAGGATAGATCCTAATGGAGCCAAGAATTCCCTGGGGAAGTGCTAACCCCTCACCTGATGTTTCTGAATGAAGGACCCCTTCTCTGTGTCGAGGATGGCACCCCGCAAGGGATGTCAGATCTCTGCCTGTCGAAGGATCAGCCTGCAGAGCCTCGGTCCAGCCTGGAAGGAATTCTCCTCTGTGTCTGTAAGGGGGAGTGAGGGTCTTTTATATTAAAGTGGTCACTCCAGGGCTTTTCCAAAATCGATATGTTTTTAAAACATTCACTAATCCTTTGCTAATCCTTTTCTAAACAAAAACACTCATGCACAGCTTGCTGTTGGCCATGGATGAAAAAAGTGGTGACCCTTATGCAGAATAAATCTACCGTGCCTGGGGACATGTTTATGTACGTCAAGGACAGGGATTAAGATAGGATACCGAGAGCCTGGTTGTCGAAGAGACAGAAGTAAGCTACTAGGTAAAAGGTCACCTGTGTTTATGACCGGTATGTCGTTTGGATGGGACACAATGTATGTAATCGGTATGTACATGGTAGGACTATCCTAAAGAACATGACACACTCCTCATCAAAAGACGAACAAGTTCAGCTTGATAATGACAGAATAAATGCTAAAAGAGGGCATGAAGATCATTTATAATGAAAGCATACTAAAAGCACTTAAAAAGCCTTAAAAAATGTCCATAAAAGTGAGGTCTATATCGAAAGCATTCTTCCCTAAAAAAGCGTTCATAAAAAGGTCCTCTATATAATTGAATATATTGTCATTGTTTTTCTGAGCACCTTGAAAGCCACTATGTTCAGTTAGAGCAGAGAAGAAAAACAAAGTCAGTTTGACCTTCAATTTCGTACATGTTTAAAAAGTTGCCAAACGGTTCCCAGCACAGATTGTTTATGAATCCAGTGCTGAAGACTCAACATCACTGAACATTTCATCCGCAGGAGGCAGTCCTTCTAGTACCTCCAGTATGATATCAAGGGAGCAGAGGTGGTCATCACTAGTTCCCACGGCAGCCGTCGGGGAAGAATTAGATGCCTGTGTGCCTGAGACTGATGTCTCCACATCCGTAGTAGAGCCGATCTCCGTTCCAACAGGAGCTGAAGCGTCCCGTGGAGGCTCTAGGAATGCCATCATCAACATGGGAATACGCTGTAGAAAACTGTGCACATGGGCCCACAAAGGCGCCAGGAGCATGTCTATGTCCAGTGGCGCAACCAATGGACGTGTCAGACAGAGGTCCAAAACGCGTCCGAATCCGCAAAAGAGGCAGCGGAATTCTGGGAGAATGCATTGAAGTCAGGCCAGTCTGAAAGACAGGAACCAATGCTCGCTCATCTCTCGAAGCCGAGGTATACCCACGAAGAACACCAATCGCTCACAACAACGTCGCTCCAGCAGTGTTCTCTCCATGTCTCGAAGTGCTGTTGGCATCCATTGCGAAGCAATAGAATTATAATCAGGATGCCCACTATTCAAAGCAGAACCAAAGGAAGCCCTCCAAAAACGCTTCCAAATACAGAGTGTATAAATGATGGAATCACTCTGAAAATGGTTTGAAAGGTGGTTAACAGACCTGATCCAATGCTCGTAAATAAGTGTACTATCCCCCGCGTATCAGACATGTTAAAGATACGATGGACCATTTCTCCGAAATGGAGCGGGGAGTTTGTACGGACCAGCGCCTGTATCTCTGCCGAAGACCTTGCCACTTGGCGATCAAAAGTCTCTCGGGCTGAAGTTAAGGCCACATTATGCTGAAACAGCATGGTTTTCAGTCTGCTCAGAGAATCAAACCCTATGTTGGATACATTCAGTGAAGGCCAACTGTACTAGCTGGGGGAAACAATACTTACTTACAACAAATAACCCTGAGGTTGACTGACACTAGATAAGCAATGCCGGGCATCATACCACAGCAGCCTTGGTCATTCAGCATCAAGTAACTCCCATTGGAAAGTAACTCGAAAACCGGATGAATTGTGGCAGCTGGATAACCCTTCAGGTAGCAGGACAAGTTCGCTATTGATGCATTACAGGTGCCGTGCTGCGATATTTTTTTACACACTAAAGACCCACTTAAGGCCTTTTCGCAGTTCGAACCACTCAAGAAAACTTCCTTCTCCTTGTTCCTGCACCTATATGTGTATGGTAACTCCCAGGTTTCTCGTATATACCCTTCGCCCAACGCCTCATACCTGCCTACTGGGTAATATTTCATGCAGTATTGGAACTGGAATGTCGTGATTGGCAGTGTTATATAGCCATGGATTAACCATTCCGTAGACGGTGACTCTGCTACAGTAAAAGGTAACTTCTCTAGTTTTTCAATGAGCAGCATGGTGCACTTCGCATCTCTGCGTGCCATGGTCAATTGTCTTTCGGTCAGGTTGTAAGCCGAAAACAGATTTGTGTCTTTAATGTATCGCCATGGAACGTGGCCAGATCACAATGATTGAAGCGTCCAGCTTAAAAGCATAATAGCACGTAGCTGGATTTCCCATGTTGTAGAATAGGCAAATCTTGTTCCATTATGTCAATAGCTGACGACACAATGTTGCCCAGTGAATAAATACGAGACGAGAGTGTGGTCATGCTGTTGTCTACCACAGCTAAGGCCTTTCCTAGGTTAATTCTATCTATTACACGAAGTCTCTCTGCAGCTTCCTGTTGGGAGAGTTTCCAAACCTCATTATAGATGGTGTATAAGAAGCATTTCCTGTGTGGTTTCTTGGGACCTAACAAGAAATCCCTAAGATCCATGTTGTCTGACAGAAGGGACAAGTGTTGTTTCACCTGTGAAAGTGTCAAGAGGGCAGATTTACAAGCCCCTTGCGCCACTTTTGCGTCACTTTTAACATGGGAAAAGTGACGCAAAAGTGGCGCAAGGGCCTTGTAAATCTGCCCCAAGGTCTTTAGCCAATCCAGGCACAACTTCCAGACACTATATGAAGTCACAACCCCTGGGTCGTCTGTGTGTACATAGCATGGATCGGGCCTATGGATACTAAACCCTTCAGTGGTACCCCTGAATCTTGAGTGACACCTATTCGTGTCTACTGGCCAAACCAACCAACCCTTCCAATCGGGAGATGACGAATTGTATGTACTTGTACCATGTGTCCCCTCATTTCTTAGTGTGTTATTTGTGAAAACCTTAATAGGTGCGGGTAAGGGGATGCGTGGTACACTTGCTCTATGCAAAAAATGATGACCATAATGCTGGTAACAAAACATGGTATCGTAGTCAGTTGTATCCTCATACAATTCCCTGTAAGAAAATGCAGCAGATTGTTCTAAATCTGTGAGCATAGTTTTTACAGTATCAATGTCCCAATCATCAGATAGTGTACAGGGGATAATGAAATAATTTAAAGAAATTTTAAACAAATGTGGAATTTTCAAATGTTGAGTGGGGCCATATACATCATAAGAAATTTTATCCCAAACTATACCATCCAGTATTGGAATTGCTGTGATGTTCACCAGGGACAAGTCTCTTTGTTCACAATGTGATGACGTATGTGGTTTCAGGAACAAGTTCACAGATTGCACCGCAGAGCGTTCTGGGAGATAATGTCCATTCTGAAGCAGAAGCAGAAAAAAGACAGTCACTGTGCCAATCCAAATTAACAGGTATACTACCCCTATTGCGAACCAAATATGCAACCAAGGTGGCACTAAGTAAGTCTTTTTGAGCAAAAGATAGAATTGGCGAAACTTTTCTTTCTTTGAAATGGGTGGCGTTTGATGGGGTTCACTTGGATCTGAAGAGAAATCATCGAAGTTGATGAAGTAGCCAGACGCAGTTCGATCTATCTTTGGTAGCTCAGCAGGTTTTCTAGAACAGGCAGATGTGTAGTTTGAAGGCACATTAATGTAGACATCATTGGTGGGCCGAATTGCAACTTGCATTGTTGTTTCTTCTTGATGTTTATCAATTTCAACTGGAATGATTTGTGCTCCATTATTTGGTACTCCTTCACTTTGTGTAGTGGAGTTCTGAATGCTTATTAGTCTTTCCATCTGAACTTCCTGTATAGTACCAAGAGGAGGTCTGCGGCTACTCTGGACCCCACGCGGCGTACTGTTGAGGATCGGCCACATGATGCGGTTTGCGCAGATCAATGGAGACAAATCTTTTTTCTTTTTTGCTGGCAAGAGGCGGAAGTAGTACTGTTCTTGTTCCCACAACTGCCAGGACAGGTACAGATATTCTGTAAGATGGCCCAAACTCTCTTCTGTCCACGATCTTTTCATCTGACTAGGTCCCCAATCTTCGGGACCCAGGAAGGTCTTGCCGGAACTGGTTTTACTTCCCCAGTGGCTGTGCGTTTGACTTGTACGTTGCTTTGCAACGCCAAACGGTCATTCAGTTCAAATGGTTTTGCATCCGCCACTGTGCTGACACAATCGAGATCAGGTACCCACATTCTTGTCCCAAACAGGATTTCATAAGGTGTACGACCTCCCAAGGATTTTCTTGGCTTATTGTTTAGTGCCCTCTGGACCCCATATAGGTGATTGACCCATGTACCACCCGCACCTAAAACCCTTGCTGTTAAGGATTGCTTTAGGTCCCGGTTTTTCCTCTCCAGCACCGAATTTCCCTCGGGATGGTAGGGGGAGGAGTCCCGCAAGGCCACGCCCATACTTTCCATGGCTTCCTTGTAAGCCCGAGAGCTAAATGCAATGCCAATTGCATATGTCCTGATTAAGTCTCGCAAATCCTTTATACCAGTTCGAGCGTCAGCCGAGGGCTGGGGCCAAATCCATAGGAATCTAGAGCATGAATCCACTGCCACCAAGATGTACTTGTAAGCCCCGTCTGAATTTAAGGGGCCGCAGTGGTCCAAATATACACATGCGAGAGGTCTGTCTGAAATCAGTAATGGTGTTTGTGGTGGCTTGCGAATGGTGGAACCCTTCATCTGCTGGCAAATATCGCACGTCAGGACATAATCCTTTGTTTCTTTTGTCAGCCCCGACCACCAGTAACGCTGCTTCAATAATGAAATTGTGGCAGTGACTCCTGCGTGTGCTGAGCCCAGACCCTCGTGTGCAGCCAGTATTAAACCTAATCTGCGATCTTTGTTTGGTAGTACTCTATCCCCCACTCCTGGAAATTGAGCATACAGTGTGTTGTGTGCATCTAACTTGTAGGAGTACTTGAGTGGAAAGCCTTTTGGCAGGACGGCAGAGCCATTCTTTGTGGCAGTGATAGCCACTATTATATCTCTGTCTATTCTCGTGTGTGAACGAGTGATTGCGGCAAAGGCAGCAGTTCGCACTGTCGCCTTGGCGGCTTCATCAGCCAGTGAATTCCCTTCAACGTGTATGCCAACACGCTGATGACTCAAGCTGTGAATAACTTGAGCCCGTAGCAGGCATGCGTTCAGCTTTTCCACATGTTCCCATAACAGTTTGTGTTTTATTGTGCAACCCTTGGAGTCTCTGAACCCATTCTGGCCCCAGTAGTGAAGATATTAATTGTAAGATTGCACACAGTAAAACGAATCGCACACAATCAGTGTGGGGAATTCCCGATCCGTATACTGTAGTGCTAGTATCAGGGCTTTTAGTTCTGCCAGCTGTGCTGTACAATCTCCCAGAGATTGTGTAGTCGTATTGCTGGGATGGAACTTATCATCCCCCATGCGACCTTTCACTGCAGCACACAGAGTGTTATATTGCTGTTTACTTCCTATGGCAGGCTGAGCAGATCCGTCAGTGTAAATGATGTATTCATACTGATCTAGAGGCGAGATTTCATTCGGGAGAAGATATTCTTGTTCATATTGCAGAAATGCTTGTGTTTTCAGTGCAGGATCATATCTGTATTCTACATCTGTTGCAGTGAGAGAACTAGCCCATTGTATCCAAAGTGGATGCAATGCCTTTGCATTTGGAATGCTGGCTTTGGTTACCGCTTCTAAAGTCAGTATCGGGGTCACAACAAAAATGCGTCTCCCCTGTGCTAGTGCTCTTTCTCTCCCTACAGCAGTCTGTACTGCCGTCAGTATTTTTTCTGTTGCTGCAAATCGATTTTCAGCATTCGTGTACAAATGAGATTTGTACGCGATTGGAACTGTCTCACCTTTATTGAACGTGATGTAGGTATACCCTGATAACCCGGGAACGACCCGTATTACCAGGTTGCGGACGTTCACTCTTGTCTGCAAGTGTTTAGAAGCTATCATGTCAGCTTGAACTGAAGGTAGAGTGTCTGTATGTTTTTGAGTCCACTTGTTTGTTGTAAAATCAGGTCTGATAGAAAGGTTTTACTCTTTCCGTGTAGTCTCGAATGTGTGTTCTGCCGAAATTTAGAAATCCTCAAATGGATTGTAAACCCTTCAGAGTTTTTGGAGCCTGGATTAGCGCGCATTTTTCTAAAAAGTTTGCAGCAAGGCTTTTGCCTTCATTTGACAGCTCATATCCCAAAAATAGGACGCTGAGATGGGCAATTTTTGATTTTTTGAAGTTAAATTTGTAGCCCAAATTGGTGAAACCAACAATTATGTTGTTCACCCTGCATAAGTGTTCAAGTAATTCATTGTCCGTCAGATGAATATCATCTACGTAGGACACTGCCTCTTCATCGCAAGCTTGTAATAGCGCTGACACTCTTGCCAAGAATAACCCAGGGCTGTTCTTATAGCCTTGGGGCAGGCGACAAAATTGATGCTGAGTGCCAAGGGCAGAAAATCTGGTCAAATATCGGCTTTCAGGAGCTATATTTTGGCAGAAGAATCCATTTGAGATATCTAGTGTTGTTTTGTATTTCTTCCGCACAATGTTATTCATTAATGCGGCACTATGTGCGTTCTGAACAGCAAATGTTTTTGTGCATGTGTTCAAGTGTCTGTAATCTAAAACCAAACGATATGTGTTGTCAGGTTTCATTACTGTAAACAAAGTTGTTGATTGGCGAGGTGCAAGTTTCCATTTCAACAGCTTTATTCGACAGATTTTAAGTCATAAAAGCATTTACAAAAATACAGATAGAATTGATTAGATAGAACAGCTGTCAAAGGAAAAACATGTAAATTTGATAATTGGATATATTTTTAAATAAAATGCACGCACTTATTATGGTCATCTTTAAAGTCTCAAAATCATATAACTAAATGATAGGGCATGCAATCCAAGCCTTTAAAAATTTAGGGGAATACACTTATCATAAAACTTGATAAAAACACATACAAAAAATATAATTAAAGCATTTAAAATATGTACAATACACATCACAATTTTAGATAAGTTAAACACTCATTTGAATCTAAATAGATAATTCTCACTATTGTGTCCTGGGCTACTTAATGGAAAATGGCTGTATTAGGTCACATCATTATTTATCCTCACATAGACGTATAGAGTGGGCCCTTAATACCCATGACCACCCTAAACATTTTGCCATGGCTATAGCAATTGTTGCTGAGGTATCAGTCCGCAAGATTCTTTCGGCTTCACTAGCCCGTCTGGTGCCCAAGAGCTTACAAATTGGGAACAACCAAATGCGACGCGGAGCAAGTTTCAATCACACCTTGGTATTCAAGTTGGTCTGAGATTTCTTTAACCTGTTTCTTCGCCTCATTTTGAATAGGGTACTGTTTCTGTGGAGTAGGAGTAGTTTTTAATGGGATTTCGGCATTATACTGAAACCATGCAGGGTGGGACTCCACGTCCCACCCTACATGGTTGCGGTATAATGCCGGAGCTAGTGCCCACTCCTGCGCATATGAGTGTTTTAAGGAAACAGGAACGAGGTCGGAAAAAGCAGGCAAAATGACGCTTTCACCTTTTGGGCAATCCATTATAAATTGAGGCAGCCAATCATTTTCTGCTAACAGGATGCCCTATCCAAATGTCAAATTTTCCCAAAAGAGACCTTTAATTTTTCTTGAGATGTCCCCCTCTATTTGGAGATTAATTTCGTGTTGACGGTGTGGGATACTCACTCTTGTATCAGGTGTTTCCACTGTGATGTATTCATTCAATACTGCTATAACCAGAAATTCCTTCAGGTTCTGGCGAGCTATTGTTACTTCTGCCATGCTGTCTAGCATTGTCAGCGCCCATTCCCTGTTCAAAAGCTGAGTCCTCAGTAACCTGGGCATTTCTAATTTTTAAGCCAGCTACTTTCTTCTTTTTGAATTGAGTCTTTGCTTTAGGTTGTTCTTCCTGTTTGATGATGAAATCTGAAGTGCGATGTGTTTTCCTTTTTCCCTTTGGTCGATCTTCAATTTTTTGTTCTGACCGTCCTTGCCTCTCCGAGCTTTTTGATGAACCCTAAAAGGAACGAAAGGAACGTGTATCAGTATCCTGATACCTGTCAGGTTTCCTAATGTTATCACGATTCCTAAGGTTGTACCTCTTTTCAGAGGACTCCCGTTGGGGAGACCCACCCCTTGATCGTGAAGTGTTTCTGTTATTATTATTTTTAGATTGATTATTATTACCCCATTTCGTTTTAGAAGAAATGGGTGCTTGCTTCAGGTTATCCTTATCAGAACTACTCACCACTAGTGGTTTCCCTGGTTTGGCTCCCAAACTATCTCTACCTAGTGAAGCATAGGTTTCTTCGATAATTTTTGGTAATGCACGCTCCTGATTTGCAGGAGTTGTTTCCCTTAGGCATTGGCGTATAGCCAACGCTGCTGCTTCCCCCTTGATGTTGCTCAGCATAATTGCCAAGACTTGGTCAAAATTACCCATCAGTTTCATCTCCAAGTCCAGGGCAGGTCCTGCCCCGTACTCGTTCTGTATCTGTTTCAATACTTCCGGAATAACTGATATGGTTGGGGTACTGTGTATTCTAATATATACTGCAGCAAAGATTATTCCCATGTGGTACAATCCTCCAGTGAGGGAACCATTCCAATTGGCAAGCAAAGTGTTAACATTCTGTGTTTTTCCTGCGTACCTGTACGGGGAAATACTGCTTCCAACTGTGCTATTTATTGAGCAATCCAGAATGGAACTTGATCCTTATTTGATGGGAACGCACCCATTATTGCTTTTAGTGTTTGTGGACTAATTATTGGTGTGGGCTGGGTCTGTACTATTCCAGGTAGAGCTGCTCTCACAGGTTGCAATGTGAGTGTTCGCATGACAAACTGGACAATATGTCTGTATAGCCTGACTACTTCTTTGTAAAGTGTACGCACTTCCCCTACTGGGAGTGTGTCTATCTCAGGATGTGGAGTGTAAGCCGCTAAGACCGGCCATGTCGCTCCTCCTTATGCTAAGTGCACTGAGTCTTATGACTGAAGTTGTGTGATTTAGGGCGCCTTTAAACCAGTTTTTATGTTGCTGGTAAGTTAACAGAACTTCAATGTCCTCGTATGGGATGTATCCTTCCGGTAGATCCACTTCAATGTGTTCGTGGAATATATGTGTCTGTGGATCTCCAGGTGGGAATTTTACCCAGGAATAGAATACCCCTGATCCGAACACCTTGTATGCCTCAATCACGAAGATAACATGGCCAGCTGTTACAGGTACTCCATGTTCTAACAATTTCAGAGTTACTGCCTGTCTGAAGTTCTCTGCAATGTTAAGAGCATTAGCAAATTCGTCTCCTTCCGCACTTCCACTGCTACTCGCACGTTTAGTCATTTTGAACGGAGAAGAAAGTAAAGGTTTAGGAGGTAGGGTTTAGCACAATATGGGAACCTTTAATCCGTATAAGCTTGTCTAAACCTTCAGCCAATACACAGGATGTACCTGTTCAGCTGAGGCGGATTAACTTTCCCACTTCAGACGTCTCTGGAAAATGGGAGTAGGATTGTCTGAGAAAGCACGACTGAACTACTCAGATTTAACTGTTAATATAAAAACCTAACCAATGTTGGCGGCGCCATGTTGTGCAGTTCCTAGGACCCCCCCAGGACCTGCGTGTTTTGGATGACCTAAACTGATGGCTTGGTGTGCAGACAGACTCTGGACACCCCCACAGGATGAGTCAGCCGTTAGACCAGCAAGCTCTACGGTGCCACTACCACCCCCCTGTATTCTACAGTGGTGTATTTAGTTTCTGGCAACCACTGAACATGATAACCCTGATTCCTCAGGTATTGTGGTAACAATACGGTATCTTTTGCTCAGTCACTCGCACTTGCTTTTCTCAGAATACATATAGAATGACGATTGGAACGGTTTCAATAATTTTTTATTGGTCAAGCGTCAGTCTAGTATGAAAAATGTTACCTGCGACAATCAAAAGACAGGAGCAGACATATGTAATCGTTAGTACCAATATCGTAAAAAGTAGATACATTTCTACCATTGTGCTAATAAGATGAATAAAAACATATTATATAAAACAATAGTATTGACATACTCCTACGATGCGTAGCCTACATAAATGTACCTAGCCTAGGTATGTGGGTGAAACTTGTGTATGTAAATGTCAGGATAGATACTAATGGAGCCAAGAATTCCCCAGGAAGGTGCTAACACCTCAACTGATGGTTCTGAATGAAGGACCCTGTCTCTGCATCGAGGATGGCACCCCACAAGGGATGTCAGATCTCTGCCTGCCGAAGGATCAGCCTTCAGAGCCTCAGTCCAGCCTGGAAGGAATTCTCCTCTGTGTCTGTAAGGGGGAGTGAGGGTCTTTTATACTAAAGTGGTCACTCCAGGGTTTTTCCAGAATCAATATGTTTTTAAAACATTCACTAATCCTTTGTTAATCCTTTTCTAAACAAAAACACTTATGCACAGTTGGCTGTTGGCCATGTATGAAAAAAGTGGTGACCCTTATACAGAATAAATCTACCGTGCCTGGGGACATGTTTATGTACGTCAAGTACAGGGATTAAGATAGGATACCGAGAGCCTGGTTGAGGAAGAGACAGAAGTAAGCCACTAGGTAAAAGGTCACCTGTGTTTAGGACCGTTATGTCGTTTGGATGGGACACAATGTATGTAATCGGTGTGTACATGGTAGGACTATCCTAAAGAACATGACAGGCTAAGTCCCAATATCCTCCTACTTGTATGCTGAATGACTGCACTTTTCGGGCTCGGGCCAGATGGCAGCTAAGGAAACCTACCAAACCCAGACATTTCTGAAAACTAGACATCTGGGAGATTCCAGGGTGGTATGCCTTGCATGGATCCGATAAAGTTTTCTTACCCACAATGCTCTGCAAACATCGAACTTCGCCTAAAATTGCACATTTACCTTGCATTTCTGTGAGGTAAACTTTTGAAATCAGCAGGAATCCACAAAATTCCTACCACCCATCGTACCCCCACTTGTCCCAATAAAATTGGTATCCTACTTGTGTGACTTGGCCTAGTGCCCCCGACAGGCACAAATCAAACCAGGATCAATGAGAGTCACTCCGCGAAACTCCCATTGACGCTTGCTTGTCACATACACTAGGTTCAGCCACACAAATGAGGTAGCATTTTTATCAGGACAAGTGGGAGAATGCTCGGTGGTAGGAATTTTGTGGATTCCTGCTGATTCCGGAAGTTTACGTCACAGAAATTGAGTGAATGAATGAATGAATTAATGAAATGCGGAACTTGTAGGAGTGTCCCAGAGCTAGTGAACAAGCGGGAGCAGAAGAAAGAAGGAGCACCCAAAGAGTAAAAGGCAAGTCTACAGCTGTTTTTTAAAAGACCGCTCACTCGCTACTAACCGTAGCTTGGTCGGCAAGCAATTCCAAGCTTGCGGGACCAGGAGGGAGAAGAATATACCTCCTGTTTTTCCTCGCCTACCCCTGGGGAATAAAATGTAACCCCATTGGAGAAGTACTCTGGCCCTGACTGATGGAGAGCTGTGTGCATAAGTGTCAAGATTTTAAGCAGGAACCTTTTCCTGACAGGTAGACAGTGGACGTTGATCAAATGGGTCGTCATTGACACGTGTTTGGGAAGATGGAGTACCAGACGGGCCCCTGCATTCTGGACCATCTACAATTCCTGCAGCAGATATTGAGGAAGGCCTGCATATAGAGCATTGGCATAATCCAATCTGGACACTGCCAGGATCACAGTAGTCCTGACAGGTAGAGAAAGGAATTTTCTGGCCATACGTATCAGGCCAAAGCAAGTGCCAACAACATTGTTAATCTGAGGTTAGAGGGTGAGGGGGAAATGCAATGAAAATATGCATTTTTAGGCAGAGTTTGAGGTTTGCAGGGCATGTGGGTAAGAAAACTTTGTGGGATCCACTCGAGGCACACCACTCTGGACTCCCCTGTGTGTCTAGTTTTCAGAAATGTCAGGGTTTGGTAAGTTTTTTTGGGTGGCTGTCAATTCCCGTAAAAAGAAAACGCTGCTACCCCCATTGCCAAATCAGATCATTTTTGTGACAGAAAAAGTTGATGTCTCCATATTGTATTTTGAAGCCTTTCCTGTTGCTGGCGCTAGGCCTACCCACACAAGTGAGGTACCATTTTTATCAAACGGCTTAGGGAGATTCTGGGTGGAAGGAGTTTTGTGCCTCCATGCAGATTCTAGACTTTTCATCACAGAAATTTGAGGAAAATATGTTTTTTTAGTCAAAGTTTGAGGTTTGCAAGAGATTCTGGGTAAAACAACCTGGTGAGAGCCACACAAGTCACCCATCCTGGATTCTTCTAGGTGTCTAGTTTTAAAACATTTACAGGTTAGCTAGGTTTCTCTAGGTGGCGGCTGAGCTCTGGCCCAAAATCCACAGGTACCAACTTTACAAAAAACGGGTCAGTTTTGAGTGGAAAAATATGATGTATTCATGTTGCGTTTTGGGCCATTTCCTGCTGCGTGAACTAGGCCTAACCAAACAAGTGAGGTATTATTTTTATCACAAGGCGTAGGGGAATGCTAGATGGAAGGAAGTTTGTGGCTCCCCACTGATTCCAGAACTTTCCATCACAGAAATGTGAGGTGAATGTGTTTGTTTGCTTAAAGTTTGATATTTGCAAGGGATTCTGGGTAAAACTACCTGGTGAGAGTCATGAGAATCACCACATCCTGGATTCCCCTAGGTGTATATTTTTAAAAAATGCACAGGTTTGCTCGGCCCAAAATCCACAGCTACGCACTTTGAAAACAATTGGTTAGTTTTGATTGGAAAAATGTTATGTACCCATGTTGCTTTTTGGGCCGTTTCCTGTTTCTGGCACTCGGCCTAACCACACAAGTGAGGAACCATTTTTATCAGAAGACTTAGGGGGACCGCGGAGTGGAAGGAAGTTAAAGGCTTCCAGGAGCGGCCTGTGCAGGTAAGAGGGGTGGGCGTTGGGGCCGGGTTGGGGGGGATTTGACAGACAACCATGAGAGAAAATCAAATAAATAATTAATTTTCCCTTGGCGCTGCCCCACCGCTCTTACCTGCATGGGACACTGCTTGAGGCTTCCCGCAGATTCCAGAACTTTCCATCACAGAAATGTGAGGTAAATGCATTTTAGTTAGTCAAAGTTTGATGTTTTTCAAGGGATTCTGAGTAGTACAACCTAGTGGGGGCCACACAAGTCACCCCATCCTGGATTCCCTAAGGTGTTTTTGTTTAAAAAACTGTACAAGTTTGCTAGGTCTCTCTAGGTGCCGGCTGAGATAGGGCCCAAACTCCACAGGTAACCACTTTAAAAAAAACTTTTTGAGTGGAGAAATGAGATGTATACATGTTGCGTTTTGGGCCATTTCCTGTTGCAGGCACTAGGCCTACCCACACAAGTGGGGTACCAATTTTATCAGAAGACATGTGGGAGGATAGAATAGTAGAATATTTATTATTACTGATTGGATTTCGCTGCATTTATGCCTTCCAAATGTAACCCAGTGTGTAAGAAAGAAGACATTTTGAAAAATACCCTCTAAAGTATATGCTGGTACAGGTACCCACAAATTCAGAGATGTACAAATAATCACACCTCCTAAACTCCATATCTCGTACCCATTTCAGAAACACATAGGTTACTTTGATAGCTGTTTTTCACTCTACATATTTCACCATATATAGTGGTCTATACTCAGAACACAATACAAAACTATTGTATGGTGCAGCTCAGGTATTTGCTCTGAGTACCTCAGGTTCTTGGTGAACCTACAGACTTGATATATCCCCACAACCCAAAGGGTCTAGCAAATTTAATAGTACATTGTTTTTGTAAAAGGGAATCATGACAAAAAGTTACAGAGGAAAACATTGTCATGAATGGCTATTTTTTCCTATTCATTTTCAATATTTCTTTATTTAAACAGTTCATTTCTTTGGAAAAATCTCAAGGAATCTACACATATGACCCCTTGCTAAATTCAGAATGTTGTCTACTTTTCAGAAATATATAGCTCTCCTGGATTACCCATGGGTTTCACACTGGTTTACAACACAAACTGGAAGTAGGTTGAAAGCACAAAAAATAGGAAAAAATGGGCTACTTCTTTAAAAATTGGCAAAACTGTCATTAAAAAAATTGGTTTTTTGATCCAGCTCTGCATGCTCCTTAAAGGTGGGAAAATGGTGACTTTAGCACATCAAACTGTCCATCGATGCCATTTCATTGGAAAAAAACAGACACTTTTATCCAGAGCACTTTTTTCTTTTTTTCCTCAAAACCTCAAAATGTAGCTATATTTTTGTTGTTTTCTCAGTCCCCTCTAGGGGAATCCACAAACTGTGGGTAAGTTGAAAATTCCCAAGATGCTGGAAAAAAATGAGGCAAATTTGGCGTGGGTAGCTTATGTGCACAATAGGTTTTGGAGGCCGGAACACAAACTATCCCAAATAGTAAAAAATAAGGCTTAGCACTGGGAGAAAGGCCTTGCAGTGAAAGGGGTAAGGGATTCCCGATGTTAACCTATGAGAGGAGTAGGCTTCACAGTAGTGAACAATGAATTTGGGTGTTTTTCACTACCAGGACATGCAAAACTTAAAAAGTGCATGTCCTTCCTTTTTACTTATACAGCACCCTGCACTATTGGCAATCTAGGGCCTACCATAGGGGTGACTATGTGTAATAAAAGGGGAGTTTAAAAATTGGCAAAGGATTTTAAATGCCAAGTCGAAAGGGCAGTAAACTGCACACACAGGCCCTGCAGTGTCAGGCATCAAAGAGGTTTGAAAGGCTACTTGTGTGGGTGGCACAATCAGTGGTGCAGGCCAACTAGCAGTATTTAATTTACAGGCTCTGGGTATATGGCATACCACTTTACAAGGGACTTACAAGTAAAATATGCCAATTGTGTATACACTAATGTTACTGTGTTTAGGGACGAAGCACATGCACTTTAGTACTGGTCAGCAGCGGTAAAGTGCTCGTAGTCCTAAGGCCAACAAACAGATATAGCAAAAAGAGGAGGTAAGCAGGTAAAAGGTTTGGGTGAAGATAGCCCTAAAGATAACAGGTTTTAACAGTACAGTTGTGGTAAATGTTAGTTCCTTCCCTTGAGTGTTCTCTTGCCCCCTCAAAAGTAGCTAAAAAGTAAATGCTCACATTTTCCACTTCCTGTTGATTATTCATATCCTCGTTCTGAAACACCTCTGGGACGACACCCCAATTAGAAGGCAATCTGGGAGGTGCCACACATGTAGCAAGTTTCATAGACCATAATCATTTCAAAACGATGTCAAGCTGTTCCCTCGTCTTGTAGCTTATGTGTGTTAGGATGCCCTGCTTTGGCGGAAAATGGGCAGCATGGCTGATGCCGAGCGCTACCGGGGTATACTCTGGTGCTAATAGGCTTGCCTTTGGCATGGCAGTGGTATGTCTGCTGTGTGCTGCCGTGCAGCAGTACAGTTCAAATAGGACACTTCCTGTTCACACATTATGTTGGTCAGAAACACAAGAGCGCAAACCCAAGATGTTGTCCTGTAGTGTCCAACAACTGAAACTGTTCACAAAATGTGTGCAAGACAGACTGGAGTGCACTCTGCGCTGGTTTGTGAAAACCAGGGACAAAAAGGTACCTAAGTGGTCAATGAACATGATGAAAAATAGCGATACAAGAGCGATATGAGTCAGCCTTCTGTGACCATGCCTCCATATATGTGGTCTAGACAGGAAATGGCTTTTAAAGAAAAAAGGGTGACATCATCTTGGATTGGGAAACTCAGACAACACTTGAAATGTGACCTTCTTGATTAGGCCTGGGCGGTGAACTCCGCTCCGCTAGCGGAGTTTGCGGAGTTTTCTGCACTCCGAGTTACGCGGAGATCGCGGAGTTCCGAAAAACTCCGCTGTGCGGAGCAGAGTTTTTTCCTCGCTCGCATTCGCCAACGTCAAGTTGGCGACCGCGAGCGAGGAAAATCAACCTCCCGGCGAGATTTTTCCTCGTTCGCGATCGTCAACATCAAGTTGGCGAGCGCGAGCGTGGAAAATCAACATCCCGGCGAGATTTCTCAATGCGGGGGGGTCAGGTTTCTCATTGCGAGTGGTCCAGTATGCTCGCGACCGCTCGCGTTGAGAAACTGCCCGTTCGCGTTGAGAAAGCTGCCGCTCGAGTAAAAATCTACTCGAGCTGCAGAAAAGGAAAGCTTGCGCTGTGCATGGTGCCGTTCGCAATGATTGCACAGTGCGGACAAGCATCCGGCACTGTGCAATCACCGCGAACGGCATTTTTCTATCATACTCTGCCGCTCGCGGAGCTCTGCGTAGTGCGACAGAGTTTTTTATGCACTTTGCGGTGTTCCGCGTAGTGCAACTCCGCAAACTCCGCCCAGGGTTATTCTTGATAAGGCATAGATGTAAGGCTAGCCACTCCTTCCTCTGGAAAATGGTGTTTATTGCAGGTCACAGGCATAATTAAAACTTCAGCTTTAACATCCTTCCTCTCTTCAATGGTCCCTCTCTTCAACAGCTGATTCCCCAGGCCAGCACTCTGCACTGCTAGCAGCTGAGCTCACTGCCATGCTCACAGCCATGCCGCCCGTTTGGGGAGAAAAGAGGTTGAGGAAAGGAGACTTTCCCACACAATTAAGGAGTTGCGGGACCTGGGGGAAACAGGAGGGCGGGATGGTACGCCTAGTTATGTAGAGATAGCCGGACCAAAGTCAGACTTGGATAGTAGGGACATCCTGGCGTGCGGTCTGCTAAACGTCAGATCCCTGCCCAAACACTGGCTACAGACCCAACTACTATTGGAAACTCATGATTTAGATGTCCTATTCATGACTGAGACATGGACACACCCAGGATGAGACTTGGAGCCGGGATTAGCCTGTCCACCTGGATACAAAGTATTCCACAAGCCACGACCCAAAGGGAGGGGAGGTGGGGTCGGGATTATTTTCAAGGAGATATGGGATTTTGTGCCCATAAATGTTGATGAAGCCGAAGGCATAGAAATGCTGGGTTTCTCACTAAAAGACCATAAGGGACAATTGCTGACTGGAATACTGTGCTATAGACTTCTTGGAGCAGTTAGCAATGCACAGTTGCAGGCGATCATTGATGTTTTCACCAATATGGCACTCACTCATTCCAGATTATTTATCATGGGGGATTTTAACCTATGGGGCAACGGGAGTCTGGATTCAAACTATAATAGTCTTATCAGCTCCTGTAAGAACCTGAATTTAACACAACAAGTCACTGAACCTACACATAAGGGAGGGCACATATTGGACCTAATCTTTGCAGAAGAACAAGCGGTTGGAGGGGTAGACACCCTACTGATGGACTGGTCTGACCACCACCTGATAAAATTCCGGGTACATAACCCGAAAAAGAATAACCCTAGCATCACTGGCTCGAAGAAATGCCAAGTTAGGGACTGGAAGGGACTGTTGCAAAAAGCAAAGCTTTCCCCGGTATTTTTTATGAAGGAAATTTTTGATGGAGATAGGCAGGTAGAGGAAAACTATGAGACCTTTTGCGAACATATAAATACTAGGCTAGACCTGGTTGCCCCTCTGAAAAATGTTAAGAAAAAGGGCAGACCTTCCGCACCTTGGTACAACGAAACACTCAGAACTCTAAAGATGAGTTGTAAGTCAGCAGAGAGAAAATGGAGAAAGGGATATTCAGAGGAGGATAAAACCGCCTGGAAAGAGGCAATAGCTCACTATAAGAGAGAAATTGGCAGAATAAAAGCAGAGTACTTTGCAGACCTGATTTTAAGGTCCTCAAACAGTGCCAGAAGCATCTTTAAAATAGTGGGGGATATTGCCAATCCGGAGTGCACAAAAAATAAAATACAACCTTCACAGGATCTTTGTAACAACCTTGCAACCTTTTTCGAGGAAAAGATCACCCTTATTCTTGAGGGATTTGGGCCAAGTAGTCCATGCACCGAGAGAAATGCCGATGTAGAGGCAATAAAAGCACCTCAGGAAAAGGAAAGAGAAAGTAGGGGGGAAAACTCCCATTTTCTAGATCACTTTGAGCCCCCATCGGTGGAGGAGTTTGCCAGAATAGCACTAGGTATTTCCTCAGGCTCGCCGTTGGATCCACTACCACACAGAATTTGGAAAGAGCTGAGTTTAGAGCTATTTCCGATTACCAGACAAATCTGTATTCAATCACTGTCCAGCGGGTCAGTACCGGACTGTTGGAAACAAGCGGTAGTGACACCTCTGCTGAAAAAAGCAACACTGGACCCAGACTGCCCTAAGAATTACAGACATATCTCCCTGCTGCCCTACCCAATAAAGATCATAGAGTGGGTGGTCAGTAAAGCACTCTCCCAGTTTCTGGAAACCAACGATCTACTGGAGGATGTGCAATTTGGCTTCCGTCCAGGGCATGGAACGGAGACAGCTCTGGTAACCGTGCTGGACGATCTTCGAATGCGGACGGACAGGGGCCAGTCAGCAATACTGATTCTGCTTGACCTGTCCGCCGCTTTTGACACGGTTAACCATGAGATACTTCTGGCCAGGCTTAAGGACACAGGGATAGTGGGCACAGCATGGAAATGGTTCCAATCATACCTCTCTAAAAGACGACAGGCAGTGGCTCTCTCACCGTTTCAATCTGAGTTCACTAACAACCCATATGGTGTTCCTCAAGGGTCTGCTATTAGCCCAATATTATTTAATGTATATTTGAGACCATTGCTGGCCGACATTAAAGCTCATAACGTTAGCCTTATTAACTACGCAGATGACACGCAGCTTATTGTGTCATTGGAGGGGGACCAATTTATCTCACTGGAAGATTTCCATACCTGCATGAAGGATGCCTCAGGCTGGCTGAGAGAAAACTCTCTTCAATTCAATGCAGATAAGACAGAGATCCTGTGCTGCGCAGCAGGCAAAGTTCCTCGTCTACTACCAAATGATTTCTGGCCTATACCGACCGATATTCCTCTAAGATCTTCAGAGACGGTGCGCAATTTAGGAGTGATGTTCGACGATAAACTGAGCCTAGAAACCCAGATCAACAAAACTGCTGGATGCTGTTTTACTCTTATCAGGATGCTCCGAAAGATCCTACCGATGCTACCCTCACAGGCCAGAGCACTGGTAGTTAGAAGCGTTATCTTGAGTAGACTAGACTACTGTAATGCACTGCTGCTAGAGTCTCCAAAGTACCTAATGGAGAGACTGCAGAGGGTCCAGACAATGGCGGCCAAGATGGCTCTAGCAAGACCAAGACATTCATCCGCATCGCAAACGCTGGCAGAGCTACATTGGCTCCCAGTGTCAGAAAGGATAAAGTTTAAATCCCTCTGCCTTGTGTTCAAAGCTCTGCATGGTGTTGGACCTAAACCCATGCAGTACAAATTTGCATGGTATGTCCCCACCCAGAGTTTACGCTCATCTTCGGCCAATTTGGTTAAGGTGCCTAAATTCAGAAAGATAACATCAGGTGGGAGAGCTTTCAGCATTGCGGCAGCAAAGCTTTGGAATAAACTCCCCACCAATATCAGACAGTCAGAAGATCTGATGCAGTTTAGGAAAAGAGTCAAAACTTGGCTCTTTCCCAGGGAATGAACTTTCCCATAATTAGCCTGCCTCGATCAATCTGCTCATGGCTGCTTACCCATTCATGGCTGACTTGAGCATATGTTCGACAGCGCCAGGATACCCTTTGGGCGACAGTGCGCTTTACAAGTGCTTAATACAATACAATACAATACTGAGGCAGCACTGATGTGGAACAGATGCAAAGTCTTTACCACAAGCAGGTACAAGTGGCTAAAACACATTGCCTTCTCTTAGGCAGGTGCAACACAAAGGGGCCACATTGCTGCTTTTCATGATTCTCATTCATATATGTAACACATTCCCGTATTCCAAGAAGTTGAAAAACAGCCTTATTAGAAAATAAGTAGAAAGAATGATGTCTGATAGCTGGCTAAATAGTTAGGAGGATGTGGAAGAGTATGTTGTACGAAGAGGGAGATGGAAAAAGCCCAAATGGAATGGGTGAGTGTAGTAAAGTGCCCTTTTTGTATGGTCATTCCACCAGTTTTTGCTCCAATGCTGATGGTTATGACTCTGGTAGTGCACTGGAGCCTGCTGCCCAGGCCCCAGTGCTCTCTCCCTAAAACTTTTATGTGTAAATTGGCAACCACAATTGACAAGGACTTTACCCCTCTTATAAGTCCCTAGTAGATGGTACCAGTGGTACACAGGGCATGGGTGGTAAAGGGGTCCCTGGGGCTTGCAGCACTGTTTGCACCATCCTGAGTGACCCAAGTAAACTACTGACAGCAGACCTACCATTGCAGACTGCAAGAGCAGTGCAAACTGCTCAAAATCATCTTTGCCCTCACCATATGTGGCAAAGTCAATGCACTGTCTTTAATATATATCAGTCACCCCTAAGTAAGGCCTCCTAAAGCCCAGGAGGCAGGGTCCATTATATTAAAGGTTGGACATATAAGTGCAAGCTTATATGTCCCTGTACCAGCCTTTACCATTACAGGCGCCTGTTAGTAATAGACCATTCATAGGAAAACATGGGCAGAACCGAGGTTGGCAATTCCATTATGATACCTCCTAAATATGGCATGCTTGAAATCAAACAACGTGCCTTCTCACCCCTGACATGAATCTAGTGCCAAGAGCAATGTGGCATGCACCCAGGCGGCACCGTAGAGGTTGCCAACCTGATTGCCCCAGACTTCCCTGTGCTCTGACTGACAGCATGCGCTTGCTGCAACCAAAACAGGATTCTGACCTCCTGCCAGGCAGTGTGAACAATCCCAGGAGCTGTAAAAAAGGCCTGCTTTCTCCCAGGTTGGCTAGCGAAGTGGCAAATCAAGGCGGTAAGCTTCAAAGGCTGCACCACCTCTGATATGCATCCAGGCTACCTCCAAAGAAAGTGTGAGAAACCAGGGCTTTTTGCAGTGTCCTTCCACTTTTTGACCCCCATTTGTGACCTCTAGAGGCTGGTTTTCTGACTCTGATTGTAACCTGGGCTCTGCTAACCAGACCCAGGCCTGTGCTCTGATTAAAAGTACATGGGAATTAGGTATGATTGCAATTGGCACTGACAACCTAGCTGTAAGTCCCTTGTAATATGATAGGTCATGCAGGTTTAGAGGCCCAGTAGATTTAATGCACTTAAGTGTGCAGTGCTCTGTTGCCTGCTCTCATTTTATAGGCAGCCCTGCTTTACAACCTGCGTTTAAAATAAAATTATATGCAAATTCGACTTTGAAATTAAAGGTACTTTCAAAGTCTTAAAATACCTTATGTATACATATAAGTCACCCCTAAGGTCTACCCTGGGTGCTTCCAGGGTATGGTGCCATGTAAAAATAAGCAGGGACATTTTAAAAAATGTTTTACATGCCCTGGTGATGGAAAAACTGACAATTTTGCTTTTCCCATTTGTTTCACATTGGCTCTATAGGCTAACATGGGAATACTTTAATAAAGTATAACTATTGACAGGAGTGAGCTTGAAATATAATTCAAAGACTTAAAAGAATAATTATGATTAATCCAACAACTTGCCAGGTTAGATTTATTCTAACTAATACAGAAAAGAAGTTATAGAACTTGTTTTCTGATGAACCAAAATACAGCCTTTTAACAGCCTCTACTGATTGGCCAGCCTTTGACAGGCAGAGCCAAACCGCTCTTATGGCTGTGAAGCTGCCTGCATAGGGACAAAGTACATCTGGTTGGAGGAGATCTGCAGCTGCAGAGCCAAAGGCAGGATGGGGGTGGAGTAGCCAAACTGGTCTTCAAAGAGAGAATGACAGTTAGGACATGACACAGGCTCACTCCCACGTCCTGCACCCCCAGCCAGACAGGAGCCCCAGTAATTGCATTAACAGAGGGGCTTGAAGAGGTGTGTTAGCAAAAGTTAGCCACATCAGTGGGGTGACTCCCAGATCTTAACCTCCATTGTGGATTTTAAAGTACAATGCCTTCTGGGACAAGAAGTTGAAACATTTCAGCGGGCGTTGTCACAATTGAGGGTGGCACCCTGCACCCCATTGGTCACGGGTGCCTCCCCTGCTTGTCACCCAAGAACACTGGATAAATATGTTAGAGATTCCCAGCAACTCAGATCCCTGCCTAGAACCTACAAGAAGAAGAAGGACTGCCCTGCTGGACCTTTGGTCTACACAAGAGAAGACAGCACTCATAAGGACTGCACCTGCTGCACACTTCGGTCTTCAGCCCCAAAAGGACTTTGCCTTGCTGTGAAAGTTGAAAACGTGGACTCCCTGAAAGCAACAGGCTAAATGAGCAGCATGTGCATCATCTCCACCAAGAAGAACCCAGCTGGACAGGGTTCAGAGGACTTTTAAGGATTTGGCCAGGTGCATTGTGGGTACTGTAGTCCCAACTTCCCAAGGAGCAACTCTGGAACCTTGAATTGGTGTTGTGGAGATTCAAAGACCCAAAAGAAATGTCTGGAGAAGAAGGATTGTCCTGCTGTACCCTTGAACTCCATAAGAGAGGACTGCAGTCATAAATACTACGCCTGCTGCCCTCACAAGGCTTCCCAACAAAAGGACTTTGCCCATCTTAAAGGATGAGGAGTGGACTCCCTAATCACCAACAGGTACAAAAGTGTGGGAAGGGCTACCTGCAACATCATCAATGAGGACAGCTCCAGCTGACAACCTTCACCTGGATTTTACTTGGATTGACCAGGTGCATATTGGGAGTTGTAGACCCAGACCCCCAAGAGGCAAACCAGACCTTCTGAACCCTTGGCTGGTTGCTGTGGAACAGTTTCCTGCATCAACAAACACTTCTGGAAGTAAGTGTAAAAGTGTTACATCCTCGGTGGCCTGAACTCTCGAGTTTTTCCGGGTCCAGCGGAACCTTTTTTAACCCTTTGAGTGCTATTTGCTTCTAAGCGTGAGTTTTACTTTTAATCTTTAAAAATTGATATCTCTGGTTCCCTACATTTGATCTTTGTCATTCTGGTGTCATTTTAATCATGAACATGTTTCCTATGTTTATACATTGGTGTTGGATTTGTATTGTGTGTTGTGTCTTACTAATTTACTGTATTGGTGTTTTAAATGCTTTACACACCTGTCTGCTAAGTTAAGTCTGACAGCTCACAGCCAGCTATCAAGTGTTGAGTAAGGTAATAATTTATTGAGACCTTGACTGGACCTTACATTGTGATTGTGGCCTCATTACTAGTGAGAAAAAACAAAGAAAGTCCACCCTTCATTTATTGAAAAAACTGTCCTTCCAGTGATTTGCTTTAAATTTGTCAAAGAAAACGATCAGTTTTCTTAAAATAACCCTACCCACCAAAAGGTCCCTTGATGGCATGCTTCATCATTGGGTTCTTCCCGCCCCGCTGCGGGACAGGGCGTGCTGCGACCAACGAAGACGTGGGAGCACTTTAGTGAAGTGATACTATGTGTTATTGTGAGAGTGGAAGGGTCAGAAAAAATTGTGTTAAAAAATACCTGGCTACGTGGAACCTAACACTTTATTAATTCCTGTGGCTGGTATTGTTAAAAAGGGGAGAGGAGAAATGTACACTATAATGAGTGGTTTCCTCCCTGGTCTACATGTTTCAAGCCTTCCCCTAGGCTTTTCTTCAGGACCAAAGTGATTGATCCTTTAACCACTCCTTATTAACCTAATTGGTCTCCCTGATAAATATCAAGGTGGAATGTGCATTTAAAACATGCATAAACACAATACCTAATCGGTATACTTCCTCTAAGCAATCTGGAAAGATAGAGTACAACATGACACAAATTATTATTTGAATATATACTGAGAAAACCACATCACCAAACTCGTGGATAATAAAAGGAAGTGATATATTTTTCACTCGTGCATGACTGCTCATTTCTGTAATATGTGAGTGCTGTGCTGCCCTTCTTTTTATAAAGACAAACTAGACAATACAATACACATAACAAAAATCACACAGTCTATCTGTGCTTCCATCCATTGGGATCGCTCCTGATTTTGATGCTCTCGATGTGTTTCTGATATAATAAAACATGAAAGTGACTCAATGTGACTGGCCACTAGAAACATAATAGTGAGTAAATGGAAAACACGTACATGTTCGATGCCTAACTAAGGCCTCATGAGCTTATCACGGGAGGGGCACTTGTAGTCACACACTGTGGGAGAAAGGATCGAGAAATCGAGTTAAAAAGAAATCAGTGAAATACCTCTGTTTGGGAATGCTCGTTGCCCAAGGGGGTCGGCTGTGCCATACTTACATCATCAATGCTCCTCTCTCACCCATTCAATGCCTACCCATGGCTCCGACGAACACTGTCTGATTGCGGTCGACCAGTTAAGTAACCAGTGACTTCCTGATTTCATGTGCATGTGTTCACACGCTAGAACGCTCACCTCCAAAGATGGCCGCCCGATGGTTGCATTACTTCCTTGTTGGGTTTTCTGCCGATGCCGGTTCGAGGTTAGCCTTGGGTCTGGTGATATAGACTTGATTTTAAAATGGCTTATCAGATATATGCCCGGATCATGAATTTAAAAAGGAATTTTTTAGAAATTATTAGAATTTTTTTTTAAAATGGGGGGCTCAAATGTTATGTTATGTTATGTTATGGGGTATTTGTTAAGCGCACGGCTACTCCGAGGAGTGTCCCGGCGCTGTCCTGACCCCAGAACAGAGTAATTAAAAGACCGGACAGCTAGAGCGGAAAAAACTACTCACTGTTGGAAAAGCCAGGTCTTTAGGTTTCGCCTAAAGCTAAGGAGATCACATTCTTGTTTAAGGGAAAGTGGGAGACTATTCCATAATTTTGCAGCTAGTACTTGAAAGGAGCGTCCGCCTTTATACTTTATAAATATACTTGGAGGGCATAAACTCCACCTATCATTAGGAAGTAAAGGTACTGGGAAAGCGAACTATGAGTGTTGCTGGAGGTTCATTTGTAAATTCATAATACTGTGTTAGAATTTCCGTGACAGCCAGGTGTGGCTCATATAGTAGTTCGTCTACAGGGGTATTGCTGTTGACAAACCGTGACTTGGATGCAGCCATGGCCTCAGAGGTATATGTTGTCTCAGGACAATACTGGGCTTAACTGAATGGATCTATGTGAGTTGACCCCATGGTATGTCGTCATTTAGTCCCTTTGTATGTGTTCCAAGGCGAAACACCCAGCGTTGTTCCTTCTCAAAGAGTAGGGACTCTTTGTTCACTTGTTCTATGACTGTCCATTTTAGGTCCTATATTGTGTGGTTATCGTCCATGTAGTGCGACAACATTTTTGTTGTTGCTTTTTTACACTTGACGTTACTCCTGTGTTCACATATGCATGTTTTTATTGGGCGTGTGGTCAACCCAATATAGTGGAGACCGCATGGGCAGGTGATCATATAGACCACATTCTTTGTGTTACAGTTCATAAAACGACGTTGTTGCCACTTAGAGTCGTTGTTGAAGGTGATTTTTTTGCTCCTCGTGGTCAAGTGGCACACACTGCAGTTGCCGCAGGGATGATGACCCGTGAGGGGCGAGAGGAAAGTTTGTGATGCCTCATCTTCCTTGATTTTCCATGGTCTGGTGTGTATAACCATGTCCCTCAGGCTCCTACCCCTTCTGTGTGAGAACATTGGTTTAGGGAATTTTAAATTCCCACAGTTCAGGATACGCCAATGTTTGTTAATTATTTTTGTTACCTGGTTGGAGCCTGTGTTGTATGTCGTTATGCAGATCAGTCTCTCCTCCTTCGGTTTCAGCGGTCTTATTTCCAACAAAGCGTCCCTGTGGTTGTTTTTTGCATGTTTCAGGGCTTTGTCTACCACTCTGGAGGGGTAATTCCTTTTCTCCAATTTCTGATGCAAGTCTTCTGCTTGTTGTTTGAAATCCTTCAGGTCTGAACAGTTTCTTCTTAACCGCAGGAACTGGCCAAACCGGAGATTGTCCCGCAGATGCATCGGGTGGAAGCTGTCATAGAGAAGGAGACAGTTTTTTGCTGTTGCTTTAATGTGTGTGGTTGTTTTTAGGCCCCCTTCCTGTGGGAAGATGTTGAGGTCCAGGAATACTAATTCCTTGTTGGAGAGGGTGCTGGTAAATTTAAGGAAATCATTCTGGTAATTCAACCAGGTGATGAATTTGTTTGCTGTTTCCTCGTTGCCATGCCAGATGACAAGAACATCATCAATGTAATGTTTCCATATGCTAATATGAGGCAAGAAGAAGTTACTTGGATTGAGGATCTTGTGTTTCTCCAAGTGGTGGACGTACAGACCAGCTATACTGGGGGCGAATGTACTACCCATGCTGGTCCCGTACTTCTGGAGGTAAAGTGTGTCTTTGTAGAGGAAGACATTTCTTGTGAGAGCACATTTACAACAGTCCATCATGATATTACGTAGGGTTTGGTATTCCGAGTCAATTTCAAAGAGTACATCCTCTATGATGAGTAGTGTTTCATCATGTGGGAGACTAGTGTTGAGGCTCTCCACATCTAAGCCCATCAGGAGTTCAGTTGCGGGGTCAAATTGTATGTCCTGCAGAAGTCTCAGGACATCCTTGGTGTCCTTCAGGTAGGTGTCCGTCTTCTGTACCAATGGTCGTAGAAAGGCATCTGGAAATTTTGATAGGGGCTCTAGGATCGACCCTATGCCTGACACAATGGGTCGTCCTGGGGGGGGAGTAATGTTTTTTTGAATTTTGGGGATTGTATAAAAATATGGTGTCACAGGTGATTTGTTGATCAGGAATTCACCCTCCTTGTTCGAGACCCAATTGTGGGTTAGGGCTTCCTCAACCATACTAGTGATCTGGACACGTATGGACTCTGTTGGATCGTTTGTCAGGATCTCATAATTTCTGGGGTCCTGTAGGAGGCACAGACATTCTTGATTGTAGGTGTCTGAGGATTGAATAACTATTGCTCCGTCATTGTCGGCAGGCTTTATGACCAAAATGTTGTTGTTTGCTAGTTCCCTGATGGCCTGTTTTTGTTCCTTGGTAGTGTTATGGAACACCTGGTGATTGTCTGGGTTGATTTCTTCTAGGTCTTTCAATACTGCTTTTTCAAAAGCCAAGATCTCCACGGAAGCATCGTACTGGGAGAGGTGAAGGTGGATTTCAACCTTAGGCCTGTGTCATCCTCCTCTGCGGTCCTCTATTCTTTGTTGTCGAAATAGGCTCTTAGTTTTATTTTTCTAATGAATTTGTTGACCTCTTCGCAAACTTTGAATTTGTCCAACCTTTCTGTGGGTATGAAGCCTAGTCCTTTCTCCAGGATTTCTTGCTGTGCCTGTGTCAGGACGTGGTCGGTTAAGTTTACCACTAGGATGTCCTTTTGCTGGTTGTGGGTTGGTTGTTCAAGGCACCGGTCATACTCCTGGTCTCTACCCCTGGTTGTTCCTCTTCTGTTGCTCAATGGACCTGGCTCTTCTTCCGGTTCCGACCGCTCCTGGGGCCCGGGCGTGACCCTAAAAAAGGGCTCTGTGGATAGTATTGATAATCCTGGTGGGGGGTATTCCAATAGTTAAAAGGTAACGGTGGGCCTTGTGCCGTTGGTGGACTATCGAAAAAGGGTACTGGATATGTAGGGGGACCTTGTTGGGGGCCCATACTCTCATCCCACGGAAGTGCGTTCTTCTTCCCTGGTTCCTTCTGCCTTGATAGCTTACCCCACTGTTTCTGCTCGAGCCAGAGCTGTTAGAGCCTGTGTCCGAAGTGTCTTCATCTGTGTTGAAATCCTGGTGTCTTGAGGATGGGATGTAATCCTCTCGTCTCGTCTATAGGGGTACATCCTCTCATGACTGAACCGCCCAGTGTCCTTCTTCAGTTTTGTGTATTTACTTTGTTTCAAGGTGGCTTCAAAATCGTTCATGGTTTGGTTCAGTTCCTCTAGTCGTTTTTTCAATGAACTAATGGACTGGTAACATTTGAGACGTACTTCGATTGTCTGTATTTCTGTTTTCAATTCCTGGGCAATACGGGTGGCTGTTTTTATTATTAAAATAAGCCAATCCCGTGTACAATCCCAGGGTATTAAGGACCAGTCTTTTTTAATGTTTTGTCATGCTGGAAGATGAAAGGTTCGTTCTTAACTATCAAACCTTGTGGGGCTGCATTTGCCCTTAGATATTCTGTCATCATTAGACCGTGCAATGCAGTCTTTATCTGGGTCCTCCTCAGTGCTGTTAATTCATCCCAGTCATTGTTGTCTGTGTTGGGTTTGGGGTTGTTTAGTCCCTCAAAAGGGCTGATGGTAGCCAGAATCCTTTCAACCTCCTCATTGGAGAAGGTGAGGCTTGTGACCTCCGTCATAGTAGAGTGTGTGGACTGATCTCTTAACCAAGAAATCAGGTAAAAAACTATTTTAGGGGGAGGGCTGCCACTTGGGATCTGAAAAAATCTCCCACAGCTGTGCGTTGTCGAAATTATAACAAAGAACAAGGGAGGGAAAAAGAGGTTAGGTACGTAATGGGCTCAGCCTCCTTTAGAAATTGAGAAAAAACAAAGAATGTCCACCCTTCATTCATGGAAAAAACTTCCCTTCAAATGATTGCTTTAAATTTGTCAAAGAAAACGATTAGTTGTCTTAAAATAACCCTCACACACCAAAAGGTCCCTTGGTGGCATGCTTCATCATTGGGTTCTTCCCGCCCCGCTGCGGAATGGGGCGTGCTGCGACCGAGGAAGACGTGGGAGCACTTTAGTGAAGTAATACTATGTGTTATTGTGAGAATGGAAGGGTCAGAAAAAATTGTGTGTTAAAAAATACCTGGCTACGTGGAACCTAATAATTTATTAATTCCTGTGGCTGGTATTGTTAAAAAGAGGAGAGGAGAAATTTACACTATAATGAGTGGTTTCCTCGCTGGTCTACATGTTTCAAGCCTTCCCCTAGGCTTTTCTTCAGGACCAAAGTGATTGATCCCTTTAACCACTCCTTGTTAACCTAATTGGTCTCCCTGATAAATATCAAGGTGGAATGTGCATTTAAAACATGCATAAATACAATACCTAATCGGTATACTTCCTCTAAGCAATCTGGAAAGATAGAATACATGACACAAATTATTATTTGAAAATATATACTGAGAAAACCACATCACCAAACTAGTGGATAATAAAAGGAAGTGATATATCTTTCACTCGTGCACAACTGCTCATTTCTGTAATATGTGAGTGCTGTGCTGCCCTTCTTTTTATAAAGACAAACTAGACAATACAATACACATAGCAAAAATCACACACTCTATATGTGTCTTCATCCGTTGGGATCGCTCCTGATTTTGATGCTCTCGATGTTTTTCTGATATCATAAAACATGAGAGTGACTCGATGTGACTGGCCACTAGAAACATAATAGTGAGTAAATGGAAAACACGTACATGTTTGATGCCTACCGAAGGCCTCATGAGCTTATCACAGGAGGGGAGGGGCGCTTGTAGTCACACATTGGGGGAGAAAGGATCAAGAAATCTAGTTAAAAAGGAATCAGTGAAATACCTCTGTTTGGGAATGCTCGTTGCCCAAGGGGGTCGGCTGTGCCGTACTTACATCACCAAAGCTGCTCTCTTACCCATTCAATGCCTACCCGTGGCTCGGACAAACACTGTCTGATTGGGGTCGACCGGTTAAGTATCCGGTGACTTCCTGATTTCGTGCGCATGTGTTCACACGCTAGAACGCTAACCTCCAATGATGGCCGCCCGTTGGTGGCATTACTTTTTTCTGACCCTTCCACTCTCACAATAACACATAGTATCACTTCACTAAAGTGCTCCCACATCTTCGTCAGTCGCAGCACGCCCCATCCCGCAGAGGGGCGGGAAGAACCTGATGATGAGGCGTGCCATCAAGGGACCTTTTGGTGGGTGAGGGTTATTTTTAGAAAACTAATCGTTTTCTTTGACAAATTTAAAGCAATCACTGAAAGGACAGTTCTTTCCATGAATGAAGGGTGGACTTTCTTTGTTTTTTCTCAATTTCTAAAGGAGGCTGAGTCCACTACGTACCTAACCTCTTTCTCCCTCCCTTGTTCTTTGCCTTATTACTAGTGAGAGGTATCTATCCACACCTACTAATAAATCACCTTCCAACAGAAAGGAACAGCCATTTGCACCCCAAAATTCAATAGTCAGGATGCCTGCACCCCCAGAAAGCTAGTCACACCTCTAGGGTGGCCTATGAAGGTCTGTACAGCTGAGAAAGACTTCTGTCAATTTTAAAAGTGGTAGAAATAGTGGGTTATGTGTAGAAAAGATGACATAAATCCCAGATGTGGTCACTTCAGTGGCAGATTAGCTGCTGGGGCTAGTAACCCATGGACCACTTGCACCCACACCACTAACCACAATCTAGGATTTAAGGGTTACTCTTGACACCAGAACTTCAGTTCTGAACAACCTGCATTGAAGAGGACAAAGAAGAGACTGTGTCTGTGCCAACAGGACTTGCACAAAGCAAAAGAGGGATACTCTGTCCCTGTGCCAATGCTCCTGGAACTGCCTGATCAAGACTCTTCCTAGCCTAACTCTCAGTTCTCCCAGACAGAGGGACCTCTGTGGAAGCCTGCAGCATCCTCAGACTCCCCTGGACTAGTGGTACTAGTCCCCTGCAAACCGCAAGTAAAACAACGCTCTGGATCCAAAGAATCACTGCCCATTGGCCCTCCGAGGGATTGCCCAAATCCAGATGGTCTAGTCTATTGTGGGAACTGTAGCACTGCCTTCCTTGACGTTACAGGCAGATATCATGTTCCACGGGACCACCTGATGTCAAACTAATCATCTGCTCTACTTACCGCTGCCAAGGCTTGTTGGTTGCCAGTCCAGCAACCGACCCCTGCATTCGACACTGCTCCTAGAGGCAACTCCATCTGATGTCCCTCCAACATCAGCAGTGGTCCCGTTGTTGTGTTTTTGCATTTATTTCCCCACAGCACCGTTTTAGCGATAAAGTCAGCGCTCCCATGGCTCCTGCGTCAGTTCAAAGGACAGCCAGGATAACTTTGCACCTGGGTTCCACAGGTCATGTAAAATGGAACTGACTCTCATGGCCTGCTCCTGGGACTCGCATCACCTTTACTCTGCAATGGTTCCACGTAACTCAGCCCGCAAGTGACCGAATGTCATTAGTGGATTTTAACCTTGACCGCAATGATAAAGTTTCACTGTATTATTTTGAAGTGATTTCCTATTGCTTCTAAAATTCATAACTCTAGTTATATGTATCTGATTCCATTCGCTTTGGTGTCTAAATTAAGATGAAAACCTGCTTTATTTTTATAAATTGGTGTTGGGTTTCTTACGAGTCGTTTGAATTACTTACCTTGGTACTCTGAAATGCTTAACACATGTTCCTCTAGTGAATCCTGACTGCTCTTTGCCACACTACAAGGATTGAGCAAAGTATTTATTAGGGTGAAACCAAGGGCCCCCTCTGGGTTCTGAGATAGTATTGCATGGTGAAGCCTACCCAGCATCACCACAAAGTACTCCACCTTCCTACAATGAGGAATTGATTCATGAAAGATGGAGGTGCAGGGTGGACCACATAAATAAGTCATGTCAAATCAGCAAAACAAATAACTGACAGTTAGGTCATATTTGAAAATACATGATTGTGAAAGAAGCTAACATTTTACAGGATTCTCTAATAATGTTTATGGCTGTACATATATTTGCTTCCTTATGTTGGCACAGACTAGTGCATATTTAAATATTTTGCTGTAGACTTTCAATATACTGGTTCTCTTTATTACTCACATACTCCCAAACCCACAAATCACATTTTAGTTCAAATCTTTCTTACATTACGGACATGATGACAGTGAAATGAGCTTGAACTTGACACTGGATTATCCATTTGTTCTCAGTAGCGGTTGGTGTCCGAGCAGAGTGGCGGAGCGAGGGGGGGAGAGGGGATCACAAATAAAACACCAAATAAAAGAAATAAAAAGAACTTACCTGACATCTGCTGCATCGCCACTCTTCTGCTAGCAGCATGAGAGTAGCGTCAGGCTTGACCTGAGCAGCCTAGATGTACGCTTCCATGGAGACTGGGAGCCTGAGCCTGCTGCCTCCAACCCGGCTCGGGTTGGAGGCAGCTCAGGGCGCATGTCAGTTTGGCCATCCTAAAACGGCCGGCCAAACCAACATGCGCACTGATAGCAGTGCCCACCATCCCCCCATTCCGTCACTGCCCTGCGATGGCCCGCCCCCAAGACACATTCATGTGAAGAAAAATAAAATGATACTAAACCCATTTTATTATCGTTTTATTTTTAAATTTTTGACGTTGGCAAGGGGGAGATGCGCCTCCGCCATAGCGGAAGAGCCGTCACTGTTTGCCGTGCATGAAGTTACAATTCGTTCAAATGTGTGTTTTTTCCATCAGCTCACTGTGAACAGTTAAAAGGTGTTGCTTTTTATCACAATCTCTGTCGGTCCTTAATCCTTTATTGACTAATTTGTATCTCATCTGGGATCATCTTTCCCTTTGTGTCCATGAATTCAACGTTTTTGTACATCTGAAAGTAACTCCTGTTTGCCCTAAAGTGAGTGCGGATTCATTTTACCCGTTGAGATAGATGGCCTGCACAGACAAGAAAGATGCAGCCTGTTTGTACAATATTGCTTCAAGATTCTCACATGATGGATTTTTATGCTACTATATGGTCTGACAAAAACAAATTGAGAGAAATACTGCTAATGGGCCTTATGCTAACAGGTAAACAAATGTTCCATTTGAATGCAAATCAATGGTGGATTTGGGTTAAGTAAACACGCAGCTGCAAAGGAGCTCATTTGGTTATGCTTGAGGCAGACGCTCTTCTGCTTGATGTTCGTGATACACGATGCCCTTATTTTGTTAGCTAAACAAATTCCAGCGCTGTATCAGCATGCAAAGACATATATTTTGGAACTTTTTAAAGATATTGTGCCCTTGAAAAAGACCTTAACACAGTGATCCAAGTCGAAAAAGTCAGTGCTTCAGATGGATCATCATAAGTATACTTTACATTATCCTTCCCTTACCTAAATGTTATGACTCCCACCTACGGAAATGTGTATCCCGCCTTACACATGCTACATTGGATCTGTGTTAAGGAATGTGTGTAAAAATACAGAACTTTACCAGAGCTCTGGAGTGATAGCAATGCACAGGAGAGCTGGAATTTTAAGTAATACAAAGGAATAGAAAAAGGAGAAATTGTAGGCGGCAAAGGAATTGATTTGTGTTGAAATAATGTTTGAAACAACAGGAACTAGCGCGTACGAATTTTTAGATGTAAGGGCAAACTCTGCCCCCATCCATGCACAAGCAGAACTCAAGCACCCTTCAGTCACTCAGTGAAGTGTAGTCAACAGGAGCATCAAGATGCCGACAGCCAACTTGCAAAAGAGATGTGTTTTATAATTCAAACAAGACATTTTTCAGAACAGCACATGTCTCCATGTGTTGATAGTATGATGCTAATGCAATCAGTGAATCGACAAAGGCTCAAGTAGGAACGGACAGATATTTGCCTATATATGAAAATATTGGTTGTATACATAAGAACTGTATATGCTTTTCGTCTAGTGACCTAAACCTGATAGGTGTTGAAGGAAGTTTAAAAATATGTTGCAACTAACTGTGGCTGTTGAATGTTGAATAGCTGGAGTGAGTGAGGGAACATGGATAAAAGTTGTATGTCAGAAAATGTAGGAAAAAAAACATTGTGCTACAAAAATATTGTGCCCTAAAGATACTGACTTTCAAAACATAGTGAAGACAAGCATATCATGGAATTTTTGTAGTCCATACTTCGGCCCTGCACTGATATGCTGCCTATGATATTCTGGCAAAAAACTTCATGGATGATGAACTGCAGTGTTAAAATGTTTATTGGCGTGGCAATGTAATAATGAAGGAGATGCTGAATGAACGCCGGACTCCTGACTGATGGAACGGCATCGATTTGGGGGATTCAGAATCAAAAATATTGAGGTTGAAGAAGAAAAAAAAACTATTGGAAAGATGTGCACAAAGATTGTTTGGAAAAGGCAGCTTTGGGAGTTTTTGGAAATGACAAAGGAAAGTCACAAATTAAAGGATATACATTGAAGCAATGGCAAAGTTAATGTCTGTCCAGGTTTTCTGATTTCTAGCAATTTGGTAACATTTCTGTGGTTTTCAGATCCCATTGGTGATGGTCGATGTAAATTTAATGGTCTTCTGCTGAAGAGAGACTGGCCTGGATGAGGATGGAAACCTCTGCAAAGAGAGAGCACATGCACCTCAAGCTTTAACATTAACAGCCTCCCTATATTTGAAGATTTTTTTAGTGCTTGTCTTTGTCTTGGTTCTTTGGTCACAAACAAGATCTGGAATCTCAAATGTGTGATGGATTGGAGCAATGATGAAATATAAGAGATAAAGTACCCCCTGTCTGCATTATAGTACTTTTGATAATCACTGGGGAGTACTGTGACCATAGAGAGTTCATTTATAAGGATGTAGAGCTCCCAGGTGACTTGTAATATTTTAAAATGTATGACAGAACCTATTTTATTGCTTATACTACGTGGTCTCATCATCACCCATCCCTCAAACCACTTCAATCCTTGTTGTCACGTTCTTTCATGTGGAAGAGATAGTATAGTTGCAGACATGAATATTAAAAGCAATATGAAGTGCAAAATTAAACATATCTAAAATACAGTTTTCGTTGCTTTGTTTAAACTGCAGCTATAGTGAAGCTGCGAGTTCTGCCTTGCACCTGGGCAGCAGGTGGTATGACGTTACAACTCACCTGTACTAACTTATTACAGTTGAACACCTATTTCATTTCGTTATTACAGGCGACTAGAGAGGCTCCCATGTATCACAATGTACAGGCATCCATGAGGCTGCAGTTGAGAGTTGAACAAATGGTGGAGACTTTGTAAAAATGGTAAAACGCAGGAATCTCTAAACAACAACAAGGGGCTGGAAGATTTTAACTGAAGAATGGAAGTTTAAAGTTTAATGAAATGATCCAGTAGTAAGAAAAGGTTGCTGCACTGTTGTTTTAAAAATGTTTATTGATCATCTTTATTGAACTAGGCTGCATCTTCCTTCTCTGTGTAGGCCTCTATCTCCTGAGCAGGTAAAACGAAGTGGCTACGCAGGTAAAGATTTCACCACAAGGTTGATGTCATTGAGGTTTTGCAGTATTTTAATGCTTTTGCTTTTGTGTTTTAGCAAAAATACACAATGAGCTGCATTCACTGCTCTCAGACAGGTTTGGTTTGATCGAAACAATAAAAGCAAAAAATAAAGTCATCGAGATCGTACTTTATCAAAGAGGTGGCAAGATGCTAAAAGGGCTGGTTGATACAAGCTAAATATATTTCTATGCAGGAGTTTTTCATCTTATTTACGTGTTCACAAACTTTCATCCTTCACGCTCTAGCACTCATTTTCATACTTAACACACCACTGACTTTCATCCAGAATTTCATTCGATGGTCTGCTTTTCTCTCTGAGATGATGCCGTTTTCAATGATTTAAAAGAGCAGGAAGACATTTGAGAAGTAATTATTTGGAAGGAGGGACTCCAGAGGGAAAGCAGGGGGCGAGGGGATGACTCGTGGGAGATGGTGTTTATAAAAGGGAAGAAAAATCAGAGGAAAGGGAAGAAGAATTGGAGCTGTCAGTAAAATGCGGACTGAGGGGATGGGAGACGAACAGAATAACATGACAGGAGAGGACGTTAAGTGGAAAAACAACGTGATAGAAAACTGAGGAAATTCTTCATTGTACTTGCTGAAGAAAAGCTCGCCCTATACACTTGTATGGGGCAACATTACTGGCTGGAACTCCTGAGACATCACTGCATCCGCACAGCTTCATATATACAAAATACACCAGATGCTCGAAATTTCACAATTTTTCATTAAGTGGCTATGCTGATTTGCCAGATCATCTGTAATTTCCCATTGCTCGACATATACCATGGAGGTACAATAAGTGGTTTTATTTTCTTTTTAGACATTTGGTTTAAAAAAAATATCAACGTACAATAACTTCAAACGTATACCACAAAGATTCAGAGAGGAGCTCACTTATTAACCCCCAGAGAAAGAAATAAGCAAACCTCTTGAATCAATAATTAGAGGAGATGGAGGAATGAAGACATATAATGGTTGCTGTGTGTGACCAACACAGAGTAGAGTAGACAAGGTTCCCCATTAAAGGAAATGCCTTCATTTAATATTTTTTTCCTAGTCCTTTTTGGATTTGAGCTTATGATGGGGACCACCATAAGCATCTTTATGATCTCTGTGATCTCGAAGGACTGGTCTCAAAGTCGAAGCCTGCCCCCATCCAATCTCATTCTACTCTCTGCGGCTTTTACCAATATCGCCATCCAGACTTTCGCATCAGCAGAATACCTGTTCCGGATCGTCTGGAGAGAAATGTTTATTCTTGAAGCTTTTCAGAAATCCCTGTTTGTTCTTTACCCCTTGATAGTGCTCTCTAGTTTTTGGATCACTGCCTGGCTCTGTGTCTTCTACTGCCTCAAGATTGCCACATTCAGCCACCCCGTCTTCCTGCGCCTGAAGCTGAAGATCCCTGGCTTGGTGCCCTGGCTTATTCTGGGCACTCTGGTGGCATCTTTAGCTGTCAGCGTCTCAGCAATTGGGCATCTTACAGAACTGTATCCTAAAAATTCTACTGCATTGCATCCTATAATCGAAGGTACAATATACTTATACAGCTCTTCTTTTGTGATCTTCCTGTGCATCCTGGGATTTTCTATGCCGTTGTCAATGATAATAACCTCAGTCGTGATGATTCTTGCCTCACTTTACAAACACACCCAGAGAATACAAGAGAACGCCACAGGCTTCAGCAGGCCAAGCGTGGAGGCCCATAAGGGGGCAGCTAAGACAATCCTGTCCCTGCTACTTCTGTACATCTGCTTCTACATGTGTTTGATTCTAACATTATCTGATAAATCTGGTCACAGACAGAGTGTAATGTTCTATATATATAAAAATATGATTGTTCTATACCCACTGGTACACGGATTAATACTTCTCATGAGTAATCCCAAATTTAAGGCAGCAGCCCTGAAAATTCTATGTCACTGCTGGTGCAAATGATTTAATGAAAGGAAGGCTCTTTTGTCTCCAAGATGAATTCCTTCTTGGTGCAGGATGCTCAGCCCACAAGTGACCTACAATTCTTTAAAAGTTTTGGGGCATATTTAAAAGCCCCTTGCGCCGCTGATGCGTCACTTTCTGTGATGTACCAGCGGCGCAGTGTGGTGCCCCATATTTACAGGGACACATAAAGCCACCCTGCATGGCTTTTGGTGTCCTTGTAAATACAGCCCCTTTTCACGCAACACTTTGTGTGAAAGGGGAGTTTCATGGGTGTTGCTGTGGGTGTTCCCACGCTACACCCATGGATTCTGCCGCATTCCCAGATTTACAACGTTTCGCAAACCTGGGAAGGTGCAACGAGGAGAAATACCCAAATGGCTTGTGGCACTGTGCTGCGTACTTCCTTGTAAATATGGCCCTTTGTTTGAATCAAAGGACTTAATTTTTCAAACTCAGGGCTGGAAGAAATGTTGGAATGTCACCAATAGTAAATCAATTTCAAGTTCAATGTTAAAAAATGAGGGTTGCAGCAAGTTCTAATATTTGGTAAAGCGTGTTCCCTGTAGAAGTTAAAGGTCCAAAATCAACATGAGTTAATGTGCTGCCACTCATTCTCTCTTAATCAATTTGGGTTTTGAACTCGAGAAAGAAGGTCTGAGTTTTGCTAATGAAGACCCAGCTTTCCCTCCATCCTCTAGGGCCTGTTATGGCAGTAAAAAAAGACTCACAGACGGAAAGCAGGAAGATAAAGGGAAGTGCTTGGGCATTTCAGATCCTACAGTGCTCCAAATAAAGAAAACAAAGAGTCACGGTGCCAGGATACCATCATGGGTAAAAAGCGTCGCTCTACAAATCCAGCTTACAGAAGTCTCTAGGGCTTTTAAACCACACAGTAACACACTTCCATTTCCCAATTTCACCCTCGTTGATTTCTGCTGCCACTCAAAGTTAGTCAGGGTTGAAAAAGGAGGGTGGCTGAGAGGGATACTTGCATTATTTGAGGCTCTCAAAAAAGAGATATCCCTTTCATGGGAGCCTCAGGAGGTTTCCAAACACCCAAGAAATACCCAGTGGCTTCCCATCCATCTTTCAGTGATCTCCTTCGAATTAATGATGGTGATATCAGATCCTCGGAGCTGCAGCAGGGGTTCTACACCCGATGAGGCTCTCAATAAAGAAAATCTCTTTCACAGGAGCATCGAGTGGTTTCAAAACAACCAACACCATCCTGCAGCTTCCACATTCCTCTCCTGGCTGCATCTTGTATCTGAATGATATATGAACATCTGTATCCACGGGGTGTGTGTTACTTACCAGAAGAACATTATTGTTATCAGAGAGCTCTGAAGGTGAAGGAGTGGCTGTTTAAATAGAGTTAGAGAGTGCAGATGGGAAAAATGTGGTGGAAATGTATTTACATCTTTCCTGGGGGTATCGCCTTTAGCATGGATCATTTAAGTAAAATGGTTAGCAGTTAATTCACATAATACCCTTAAGATTATATTTTACAGAGCAGTCATAAAGCTACTTCACCTCTCACTGTCTCATAATGGACAACTAGATAAGGATTCTTAGAAAGGAGTATGTCCAAGTTCATTGAAAATCTTGCAAATGGTCAACATTGACTCAAAAATGTCGGATATGTATCTTCAGCCACAGGGAGATTTTCAACACTAAACACCATACCCAAAAATATATTTTATCTTATAATATCCACTAGCAAGCAAGCCATTAGAAAATATTTTTGAATACCTGTAATTGGTGAGAGACGTGTTCAGGGCTGGCTTTAGGGCGGTGCAACCAGTGTCACCGCACCAGGTGCCGATCTTCTGTGCGTTGTGTTTTAAAATATATTATGGGAATAAATGCACATGTGCAAAGTTCCTTGTGTGTCCAGTAATTTTTAGGCAACAAGAAAAATGTCAAGGTGGTCTGGAGATTAATGTACCTGCTGGAGAGAGATCAACCTTTGTGGAGTGTCAGTTTTGACTCATAAAAAAGTAGTGCAACACTGTACCATGCAGATGACAGAATTGTATTTTATGTAGATAGCTCAGTGGACAACTGCTTTTGTCACAGAAATCCTTTTGTTGCTTGCAGTTCATAAGTTACAATCCTAATATAGCACAGTGAAGTATGAATTGTCATCAAAGAGTAGCATGCAAACTGCAAGTTATAGGTTAGAAACCTATGTTTTTTCCCAGTGTTTCATTTTCCTAAAGTTGCTAAAAAAAAGATTGTTTGGGGTAGAAATAGATACTTATTAGTAAAGCCAATCCCAACCGCTGTGTTACCTCTCAAATCCTGAATCTGTGCTTCTTCAGACCCTAAAAGTCTTAACATATGATGCCTACCAGTATAGATGACATGATTCCTACACCTTTTAGTTGTCATTGTTATATGTAACATGTCCTGTACAATGATTTACTCAAGTGTGACACTTTGTATCTGTAAAATGTGTGTGTAATGTAAAGTGCTCTGACACCCTACACTGGTATGAGTAGCACTATAAGACAAAGGAAATTCATGTGAGAGAGTGACTATGGAGAGATAAGGGGTCCTGTTGGTGGGTGTTAGTGAGGGAATCGGTGTAAGAGGAGGTCATTTTGGGGTGCCAACAAAGATTGTAACACGGGGCACCACCAGCGCTAACGCCGGCCCTGCATGTGTTATCTGGCATGGGGGAAAGAGAACCACCTGAGATACTAGAACCACATGTAACATCCTGTGCTTGGATTCTTATTTTCTTCTCTTTTATATTGTCCATATTTATGTAGGTGTTAGCTTTTTAAATTGAATTAAGATAATAATAAAATCCAGTTAAGACAATCATGAAATATAATTAAGGAAGTGGGGAATGGTGTGAATTGCAAAGACTAACTAAGATGAAGTGTTTTTAATAATAGCCTACGACTAGAAAAGAAAAGTTGAGTGCTTTAATAATGTCAGCAGAACTACGAGCTGTTAATGCAAGCTGCAATTAACAAGCATTTTTTGTACTTTTTATCAGAATGCTGTATTGTTTTGTTTGCATGTTTGTTTGTTTTTGAAGCAGGGAAATGTTTGACCAGCTGCAATTTTTTTTTTTTTTTTATCTTTTACATTATTATTTTAAAATTGCTGTTTCCAAGACTTCCTTAATTAAAGAAGTGAAAGGTCTTCAGTGAGTTTGTGACTGGAATGTTCATCTAGCTAAAGAAAATGTTTGTGTACTTTGTGTATTTATTAGGGCGGTGCATGGCGAACACATAAAGGGCACTAGTTGACTGATGGGAGAGTAGAAAGATTATTGAACTAATTAAATGTACTAATTTACTGGCTCTGAGACAAACGAACAGGAATTACAGACCAGTACAGTAGTATAAGCGGATACCACCCATCACCATGCGTGTCCTTAAAAGTGACAGGTCCCCCCTCCCCTAGCTGTGTCCTTAAAAGTGAGGTGTGTCCTTAAAAGTGACAGGTCCCCCCTCCCCTAGCTGTGTCCTTAAAAGTGACGTGTGTCCTTAAAAGTGACAGGTCCCCCTCCCCTAGCTGTGTCCTTAAAAGTGACATGTGTGTCCTTAAAAGTGACAGGTCCCCCTCCCCTCGCTGTGTCCTTAAAAGTGACATGTGTGTCCCCAAAAGTGACATGTGTGTGTCTGTTTAAAACCGAGGGCTGTGTTGCTGGCAGTTGGCGTCTGAGCAGGCATCCCTAAGCCCCCACCAGCCCCGGGACATCTGGGGCTGTCTAACACAAGGGTTTACGGTGCAGAGTTTTTTTAAAAAGGGTCTTTCTTTAGAATCAGATGCTGCAGTTTGAAACGCATCCCGGCCGTAGCTGGGGGCAGAAAACTACCCATTAGCCTCACAAGTCGCAACGTGAAAACACAAGAACAAAAGGCCAGTTACCCTGACAGAGCACCGTTGAGAACAGGCAAAACTAATCAGCCAGTCCCAAGCTTCCCACGCATCTTAATTTGTATAGTACAGGGGTTCTTTATGAAACATCCATCCATCCTTCCCAGGAGCGCATCCCCCAACAGGCCCTAGGTTTAATTATCAGATATCAAAGGTCAAAGAGCCATCTAACAAAGCAGTGCTATGGTCAGAAAACGGTCCCAATATTGACCCTCACTACAATGCTCTATTACCAATAATGACACGTACTACAAGATTCTAAACACTCCCCTCCATAAAGGGTCCTCCTTCCAATTATCATGCCCTGCCAGGTATAAAAAGCATACTTTAGAGCACCGACACAAGCAGCCATTCAAAAACCCATTAGGAGCGACCTGCTGGGATTGTCTTTGCGGCACAGGCCCACCAGCCCCAGAAGTTTAAAGCCAACAAAGGACCAGAGCAGCTTCTCCCAGATTGACGCTGCCTGCTACACATTAATGGAGGTACGTAAATAAGGGCTGTGTTACAGGCTTAAGAGTGTATGGGCTTATTTAATATGTTGATGCCTGTATATAAATGAACAGCGTTGCATTTTTAAAGGGTGTTTAACGCAAGGCATGAAGGTGTTTACAATGTTTTAAGTAGGGATTAAGGAGGTCTTGGGGCAGGCTGCTTAAGGTGAATAATGAGGGATGTAAAATATAGGTGTAATTTTAAAGTTTAACAATGCCTAGAAGTATTTTTACAATGTTACATACGTGTTTAGAGTCCCCAGAGATCGCAAAATTAACCCCAAACAATTTAACAATAAATAAAAACGGTTTAAGTACTCAACCATGGGTCGATCCTTGTGGCGCTGCTGGTGAAGGGTCTGTTGATAGCTGACCAGGGCCATTATGTGCGAGGCCCCAAAAATGTCGCAAGTCCGCGATGGGGTCATGGTCCCCTAATGGCTGGAGTGATGTTGAGGGTTGGGGCTGTGGTGTTGATGTTGACCGGGAGGTTTTTAAAAAAAAAAAAAAAAAAATGTCCCCGAGCCCCCTTATGGTAGGCGCTGCTATGGGGCTGTGGTAGGGCCATGCACTGCTGAAGCCCAGAGCCATCGCTGGGCTCGTGAGGTCTCTGGGGGTTGGTGGCGCCCGTGTGCAGGGGCTTGAGGCCCCGTTTTTAAGCAATTAAAGGCCCCGGAGCCCGCTTTTCATGGGCGCTGCTCCGGGGATCTGGTGCGGGTGGGGGCGAGGGTCCGTGTGGGCGCTCGGCCCATTTTGTTAAAATTAAAAGGCCCTGTTTTTTAAATTAAAGGCCCCGGAGCCCACTGAGCTCCATGCGGCGCTCCGGGGTGAATGCACGGCTGAGGTAGCTGCTCCGGTGGCGCCAAGGTGCGCAGGGGCTTGAGGCCCGTTTCTTAAAAATAAAGGCCCCAGGAGCCCGCTTGCAAAGGTCGGGGCTCCGGGGATCTGGTGCGGGCGGGGGCGAGGGACCATGTGGGCGCGAGGCCCTGTTTTTAAAAATGAAAGGCCCCGGAGACCGCTGTGCTTCATGCGGGGCTCCGGGGCTGTTTGTGTTGTTGGCGGTGGGGTAGGGATGGCGCCTGGGTGCTCGGGGGCTTGAGGCCCCGTTTTAAAAATGAAAGGCCCCGGAGCCCGCTTGTCATGGGCGCTGCTCCGGGGATCTGGTGCGGTCGGGGCGAGGGACCGTGTGGGCTTGAGGCCCGGTATGCGGCGCTCCGGGGTTGTTGGGCGGTAGGGGTTGGGGACAAGGATGGCGCCGGTGGCCGTTAGGCCCCTTTTTTTTAAATAAAGGCCCCGGAGCCCACTATGCGACATGTGGGGCTCCGGGGTTTTGTGCTGCAGGGTGGGGGCCCTGAGGCCTAGGGCTCCGTTTGGGCGCGAGGCCCCGTTTTTAAAAATAAAGGCCCCGGAGCCCGCTTTACACCAGGCGGAGCTCCGGGTGCATGGGTGAGGGTCCTGCGGCCTTGGGGCTCCGTGTGTGGCGCTCGGCCCCATTTTTTAAAAATAAAGGCCCCGGAGCTCGCTGAGCTCCACTCGGTGCTCCGGGGGTTTGTGCTGCAGGTTGAGGGCCCTGAGACCTAGGGCTCCGTGTGGGCGCGAGGCCGCAATGTTTTAAAATTAAAGGCCCCGGAGCCCGCTTGCCATGGGCGCTGCTCCGGGGGTATTGTGCGGGCTGGGGTGGGGGGGGGGCCCTGAGGCCTAGGGCTCCATGTGTCCGCTTACCGCCGGCGCTGCTCGGGGTCTGTTGGAGGCGGTGTTACAGGGTCCCCCACGAGGCTCGTGATGGTGGCAGCATCATGGCTGCCAGGAGCTTCCCTCAGCGTTTCACGAAGGAAGGCCCTCCCTCTGTGATGACATCACGGTTGTGGAGGGCCTTCCTTCGTAAACACGGAGGGGGAGCGCCCTGTAGGTATTCCCCCCCCAAGGAAGTGCCTCCTAAGGGTGTGCAACAATGCATTAAGCAGCCGTATTGTAGGGTGTCACCAGGGCTTTAAATGGAAGCTTTTTCAATATTATATACACATCATAGTTGCTGCTTATTTATCTTATGCAACTAACAACCAGTGACAAAGCCAATAGACCTGCTGCTGTTACATGCTGGATCATATATCCGGATACAATGTTAGAAACAGGCCATGCAAAAAATAAGTGTGGGTGAGTGTGTGCGTGCGTGCGTGTGCGTGCGTGCGTGCGTGCGTGTTTGTGTGTGTGTGTGTTTTTTTGTTTTTGTTTTTTTTTTAAACGCAAATGCCCATAGCTTTAAGGGCTTATTTATTATAAAGGTATCAGATACCCCTATTATTGGTGCATATGCTTCCAGGGTGAAATAAATAAATGGCTGAGTTTTGTTTTCAATTTAGATTTTTATGTTTTCCCAAACTTTAACCAGGATGTTTAGCTGGGGGTCGGGCATGTCATGTCTACAGTTTGTACACCCATAACTAGGGTCCCATATTCCGCGGTACTGTTTTATGTAGACTCGGTGTAAGGGTGTCTGTCTCTCTGCGTTGTGTATTGGAGCTTTCTAAGGTGAATGTATGAACTTGTAATATCATGTTTATGAAGTGTAGTTTTAAAACATTCGTTTTTATTTATCCAGACGCAGGACATGCCGGAATTAATCCTAACAGACTCTGAAATGCTATCCCTACAGACAGGTACATGTGTTTTGAGGTGTATAGTTCCGCGTAGTTTTGTTCACATATATCTTAGAAGTTAGGTGTTTCTAATGGTGTTCTCATGTATGGGTTGTTTTATAGGTCTGGATCCTGAACTACAATGGATTCTTGATGATATAGAATGTCCCAAGGGTGGTCAAGACGCATCACCATGTGTACAGGATAGCCCCGTTCTTACAGGTAAATCAGAAAGGCGCTGCTTCTTTAAAAGGTCTAAACCATGGGGTGTCTAGACCCCAAAAGCCGTAGTTGTGAACTATAGGAACGCACCGTAGAGGGGGCTACTAAGGCCAGCTGTATACTGCAAATCTGATTATTTTTTCTTTACAGGGTCCATGGAGTCACACACGGAAGCAGTGATTGTGCAAGAGCCGGCGCAGCGACCAAAAGAAAGACCTGTGAAAAGGAAATCTTCAACATCTAAAGAAGGGCCTGGGGCAAAGAAACGCTCTGTGAAAAGACATCTAAAAGGTGTGTTTTATACAAAAAGGGTGTGAAAAAAGAACTCTCAGGGTTGTATTCTCTCAAACAAAGGGGTGCACAGCCATGTAGTACCAGATGTACTACTGAGGGTATTGTAAGCATCTTATGTTCCTTATTGTTTCTAATATATATTTTTTATGTTACATTCTAGGAGCCGTTCAAAAGAGCCACAGCGAAGATACGCATAAGTCTAAGAGGTCTACAAAACCGCTGAGGGATATAACAAAGCCCGTTCTGAACACAGGGTCTGCGGCAAAAGGAGTGAGTAGGCGTGTACGCCAGAATAAGATCTACACATACTACACCCACATACAACAGAGAACCGACGTATCCGATGTGTATCTGAACCCTCTCAAAGCCTCAAAAGGAACTCTAATCTCAAACAAGCCCGCACTTAAGAAGAAGCAAATGGCCGCAGAACCCCAGACATGTCCTTTAAACCTCAAGAAGCCGTCTTTGGTCCTGGAATCCCAAGCAGCCCCTTTAGACCTCAGCATGAAACAGGTGGTCCCTGAGACCCTAGCTACACCTTTAGATCTAGCATTAAAAAATGTTGCTAAGCAGGGGAACGATCCATCTACCCCAGCGCTCTCTTTGGGCCTCCCGGCTGTGACGCCTGGTGTGGAAGCTCTGTTACAAACTCAAACCCCTAAAGTCAACAAGCTTTCAAGAAATTATCTTAAGAATAAGCAAGGGGTACAGGCGTTACAAGTAGAAACATTGGAAGGACCCTTAAACAAACCTGCTACACCACAGGACCCTTCCCATCCTCTGACGACCTCTATAGTTTCAAATAAACTAGCGACGTCTGTAGAGGAATGCCCCGTAGAACAGACCTCAAAACCTTCTATAGGCGTTACTGATGGGTTTAGGGGTCCCGGGTGCTGGAAAAGGGCAGCCCTTAGGAGGCTCGTATACCATCAGCAAAAGCTGTCTCAATACACTGGCAAGTATGGTAGACAAATTTGATAAACCCTCAGAAGCAGTGCCCGAGGGGCCTTCTAGCACATACAAGGGGGTTTTGCAGACCCCTGTTACACATTCACCCAACCCCGGCCCTGACAATACCTTAGCCGTTACCACCCTCGATTATTTCGACAGTCATTTAAACTCCCCGGACCTTATGTCCCCTATCACCCCTCAGGGAGCTTACGACCCAAACAGCCCCGCGGCCAGTGTAAGCTCCACAACACCCCCGACAACATACAACACTGACAGTACAGGGTGGGACGACTGGTCAATTCATAGTACGGGGGTGCCATTTAGTGAGGCCCCGGGGTGTTCGCACGGGGATCCTATTTCTAAGATCCCCCCAGGCCCTCAGTTACAGAATGGCGTTGGGGATGAAGGACCATTAGAGACCCCCGGGGTGTTAAAGGCTGTTATACAACCAAACACCGTATTCATACCTAACCCACCACAATACGACGCTGTAGACCCAAATCCGGTACTAGATGCTCATGTAAAGGATATACAAATGGCTGTCAGAAAGCTAAAACACCAAGCGAAAACCGCAACCTTAAAAATGGGGTTGGGGGGTAGCGGCGACAGGTCCATGGTGGAGGCACAGCAACGGATACTGCAAAGAGTTGACATGTGTAAAAGGCTGATCCTCAATACGTGCCAGGAAGCGGGATCAGACATATGGCGTATACAGGCGTGACTAGGACAGCGCCATACCCTAAAGAAACCCCATGCTAGCGGTTCTAATAAAAAAGCACACACATCAAAATATAACTGTAAGGTCCAAACAGTACTGACAAAGTCCCTGCGCTTCTTACGCATACTCCAGCGTAAAAAGTACATAGAACCATGCAATAAGAGTCATACCCCGATGCCATCCACACCCCTATACGTAAGTGTAGGAGGGAGCGGTCCTGGGGGAGGGCAGTTGAATGATGTTGGTGGTAGAACGCCAACACATCGTCATCCGGAACCCCAAGAGGGGTCAAGGGGTGGGCATGTAGCAGAGGCCTCCATGAGTACAGCGCACATAGACACATCCCATACTGTTCAGATAGGAGGTGGACGGTTACCTAGAAAAGCCTGGTCCCGTAAAAAACAAAAGTGGGCTAATAGCGCCAAGCAGCGCCGGCTTTTAATAAGTAAATTAAAGAAAGCCCGGATATGTGCTACAAGGGTGCTTAAAAGACCCCCAGAGACCCTACTAAACCAGAACCCCCAAAATGATACATCAGTAAGCTCCCCAATAAGTCAAATCCCTCAAGATGAGGATTCAGAGGGCATCTATTTAGAGAGCATTAGAAGCTACAGGCGTGATGTAGAGAGATTTAATGCCACCGAGCACTACGAGGAGTTTAGGTTTACCAACCTCCACCAGATAAGGTCCTCCGATCACGGTGTTTTAGCTATACATCAGGCGGTGCAAACGCTCATAGAAAGGTTGTTACGCGATGTGGGGCCTAATGATTTTTTCCAACTACGCTTCCAGGGGCAGGGTTTTGACAGTCCTTTGTTCTCCAAACGGAGGTCCCGAGATGTGTTTGACGCCGTGGAATTTTTAGAAAACCTTTCGAGGCTTTTACAGAGCAAGGCTGAACTAGTCGCCTACGGTACTTTCCGTGTCATAGCCCTCATTGTACGGGGTCGTGAGGGGGGTGTTTCAAGACCTTAAAAGAGTGTGCTATACAGTCAGATAATTGGTAAGAAACAGCGGTGGCTGCTCGACTTTAACAACGACACATCCAATATCTGTCTGGCGGCCAGCATCGTAGGTTTGTTGATGGGGCGCAACACCACCGAAGCGGCCATCATGTCTAGAGCGGCTGAAGCCCACGAGGTTCTTGAAATACCACCAGACCGCATGGTCGGCTTTGGCGACATAGGTCTTTTTGAGAACTATTTCTCTGTGACGGTGAAAGTTCTTTATCACAGCGGCTCTTGGAAGTACTTTACAACAGGGGACCATGTGAGAAACAAGACCGTATATGTCAATGTCAGTTAGAACAACGGCGGACCACTGGTACCGCACCTCGTGCCAGTTCCAAAAGATAAAGTTCTGATGCGCAAATCTGCCCCTACGCCAGCCGTTGCGTGGCGTCACTGTGCTCCAGATCAAGAAATCAATCACTTTCGAAGGGCGTGCGCATCTCACAAAGTCCAGTTGTCAATTGTAGTTACAAAAATTATGATTTCTTTATTTTCATCAGTATAAATAAGCATTGAACATTAACACTCCAGCCAACGCGTTTCATTCCCACATTGGGAACTTCATCAGGGCGAATAAAAAAGGAAGAAAAATCGTTTCAAATCTGTCGTTTTATATTCCTCGTGTAACTGATGACAATTGAGGTACAATCACCTCTGACATGTATATAAGTATACGTTTTTCAATGTGCCTCTTGTCTTGATATTCTCAACCATTAAGCTTATGATTATCTGAGACGCGATCCTGTGTATTCCACTAGGACCCAACAATGTAGTCTTGAGTATGGTAACTCCTCACAATCGTACGCGGAGAAGTGTGGCTCAATGGTTAGAGCGGCAGACCCTGATGCAGAGATCTGGCCCGGGACCAGGGTTCAATTCCCGCCTCGGCGGGTCTTGGGCTCAATTTCCTCGGACCTGATAATTCTCGCCTCGGTGCCTATTCTAATCATGGGTCCCACTCTGCAACTCTGGGCAATAGCTTGCTTAATCTCCACAACGGCCCCAACAGCGCTGGGATGCCTGGCTTCACCCTGGGGGTGCCCAGGAGTGGACATTTCACAGGGAAAAGCCAGGAAGGGTTCCACAGCGGTATGCGTACAGCGCCTGGACACCCCTTTGGGGGTATGGGTGCGCTTTACAAGTACAAATTTCATACTTTCCTCCTTGTTCTCGTGTCTGTCGCACATGTGCGGTGTTTAAAGAGGGGGAACATCAGTTTACCACCGACTCGGTATGGTAACACCGGAAAGTAAAGCTGTCGTGGAGGATAGATTTCACATTTGACTAGCCCAAAGTATTCGGATATGGGCTTAAAATCTCTATATATGATGGTGGGGTGCCCTAAGGGGTATACCTTCATTTTGTTCACAAATGGGTACAGACTGGTGAAATCATAGTAGTGTATTTTTTCACCCTCACCCACGGCCCTGTACAGTTGTATGGCATTTGTACGACCCCCGAATAAGGCATCGCGGGGTTCCAGGGGTTCTGGTAAATCACGACTCTGAAGGAAAGAGCAGAGCGCTGTGTCGGTTGTTAACATCTCTAACCACTCATGCTCCCAAAGAACCCTCATAGCAAAGCCACATTTTTCAAAATACTGAGCCTTCAACAGCGTACGTCTGTGTAAGTGTTCAAATTTGACACCCAGCAGTCTGTTAAACTCATGGGGTTTGTAACACTGAGGACAGACGTGGTAAAAGCAGCCATTGTATTCAAAGGCCGTCGGCACCCCTTAATTACAGCGTACCCATCCAAGTAGTAGGGACCCACACGGTATTCACCACCCTGTAAGGCGTGTTGAATATGTACGTCTTCCTTCTCAGAAACGTACATGAGCCACCGGATCGAGGGGGTTGAATAGCGTTTCTGTTTGCCATTATAGAGGTCTACCGGCACTAGAGCAATACTTTTTGGTCTTAAAAACATGTGTTTGTAGATGGACATACACATGGAGGCCAGTGTGATGTTTTGAAAAGGGTCTATGTATTCGACAGCCTTTGGCATTTCAGGCGTATTGGGTTTCAAGACCCTGACTTTCTTTGTCGTTTGAGGCTTCTTGGGTTTCAGGGTCCTGACTTTCTTAGTCATTTCCACCACAACATCTCTGAAGAGGTTGCACGCTTGTCGTAGGATCATTACATCAGCCTGACAATAAGCTTTCAACTCTGTTTGAAAATGAAACTCCTTTTCACGGTTTTCAGAGTACCATTCTAGAAAGCTCTCCTTCTCGGATGGCATCATATATTCAACCCCGTAGCTGTCAGGAGGTGGCATGGGGCCCACATAATTCTGGTTCGCCCAGGTGTTAAAAAAGTGTGGAAAATAACCTTTACAACCGGGGAATCCAAAGGCTTTTGGTAGCTTGCTCAATTTCATAGGTAGGAAATTCAGGGTGTCTATAAACCTTATTTGTAACCGAGCGGCTGTTAACAACATCAGCTTGGAACCCTGAGTGATGAGTTCTACTTGTACCTTTTCACGAATCATATTTTGTAAAATAAAGAATGAGTCGTATGCTTTTGAGTTGTGGGCCAGCATGGTATACCCTTTGAATTTGGTTTGAATGAAGGTGTTAAGGAAATCACCAACGCACGTTCTGCCTTCAAACTCCCAGCTGTCGTCGGAAGTTAGATGGTGTGCGTAAATATAGTTAGGTTGGTGTACTCCCGTCTCTTGTGTGCACTCTATATCAAACACTATGTATGCTTCAGTTTTGGTCTGGGGTCTGCCTTTAACCATGTAGCACCGATGGTTGGTACCCGCCTCAAAAGACGTCTGACACCTGGGGCATTTCATACCTCGGCATTTGTGATCTGTCGCCACATACCGACCACACTCAAAGCAATCCATTTTAGGGCTGCATTTAACAGCTTTCTTATGGTTGCTCAAACAGTCTTGAGAGCGACAAAACATCTTACAGGTGCGACACCTCACCTTCAGGGCAGCGTCTATGACGCAACCGTGCCTCTGGCACATCTTACAATGCATTTCACACTGATGACGGTCCTTACTGTTGTATATGTGGTCACAATGTGTGCACACGTACTTGACACCCAGAAAACTTTTAAGGTTCAAGATACTGTAAAAGTGATTTTCGTGGTGAAGGACATATACGGTCTTGTTTCTCACACGGTCCCCTGTTGTAAAGTACTTCCAAGAGCCGCTGTGATAAAGAACTTTCACCGTCACAGAGAAATAGTTCTCAAAAAGACCTATGTCGCCAAAGCCGACCATGCGGTCTGGTGGTATTTCAAGAACCTCGTGGGCTTCAGCCGCTCTAGACATGATGGCCGCGTCGGTGGTGTTGCGCCCCATCAACAAACCTATGATGCTGGCCGCCAGACAGATATTGGATGTGTCGTTGTTAAAGTCGAGCAGCCACCGCTGTTTCTTACCAATTATCTGACTGTATAGCACACTCTTTAAAGGTCTTGAAACACCCCCCTCACGACCCCGTACAATGAGGGCTATGACACGGAAAGTACCGTAGGCGACTAGTTCAGCCTTGCTCTGTAAAAGCCTCGAAAGGTTTTCTAAAAATTCCACGGCGTCAAACACATCTCGGGACCTCCGTTTGGTGAACAAAGGACTGTCAAAACTCTGCCCCTGGAAGCGTAGTTGGAAAAAATCATTAGGCCCCACATCACGTAACAACCTTTCTATGAGCGTTTGCACCGCCTGATGTATAGCTAAAACACCGTGATCGGAGGACCTTATCTGGTGGAGGTTGGTAAACCTAAACTCCTCGTAGTGCTCGGTGGCATTAAATCTCTCTACATCACGCCTGTAGCTTCTAATGCTCTCTAAATAGACGCCCTCTGAATCCTCATCTTGAGGGATTTGACTTATTGGGGAGCTTACTGATGTATCATTTTGGGGGTTCTGGTTTAGTAGGGTCTCTGGGGGTCTTTTAAGCACCCTTGTAGCACATATCCGGGCTTTCTTTAATTTACTTATTAAAAGCCGGCGCTGCTTGGCGCTATTAGCCCACTTTTGTTTTTTATGGGACCAGGCTTTTCTAGGTAACCGTCCACCTCCTATCTGAACAGTATGGGATGTGTCTATGTGCACTGTACTCATGGAGGCCTCTGCTACATGCCCACCCCTTGACCCCTCTAGGGGTTCCGGATGTCGATGTGTTGGCGTTCTACCACCAACATCATTCAACTGCCCTCCCCCAGGACCGCTCCCTCCTACACTTACGTATAGGGGTGTGGATGGCATCGGGGTATGACTCTGATTGCATGGTTCTATGTACTTTTTACGCTGGAGTATGCGTAAGAAGCGCAGGGACTTTGTCAGTACTGTTTGGACCTTACGGTTATATTTTGATGTGTGTGCTTTTTTATTAGAACCGCTAGCATGGGGTTTCTTTAGGGTATGGCGCTGTCCTAGTCACGCCTGTATACGCCATATGTCTGATCCCGCTTCCTGGCACGTATTGAGGATCAGCCTTTTACACATGTCAACTCTTTGCAGTATCCGTTGCTGTGCCTCCACCATGGACCTGTCGCCGCTACCCCCCAACCCCATTTTTAAGGTTGCGGTTTTCGCTTAGCGTTTTAGCTTTCTGACAGCCATTTGTATATCCTTTACATGAGCATCTAGTACCGGATTTGGGTCTACAGCGTCGTATTGTGGAGGGTTAGGTATGAATACGGTGTTTGGTTGTATAACAGCCTTTAACACCCCGGGGGTCTCTAATGGTCCTTCATCCCCAACGCCATTCTGTAACTGAGGGCCTGGGGGGATCATAGAAATAGGATCCCCGTGCGAACACCCCGGGGCATTTGGGAAAGTCGCCTCACTAAATGGCACCGCCGTACTATGAATTGACCAGTCGTCCCACCCTGTACTGTCAGTGTTGTATGTTGTCGGGGGTGTTGCGGAGCTTACACTGGCCGCGGGGCTGTTTGGGTCGTAAGCTCCCTGAGGGGTGATAGGGGACATAAGGTCCGGGGAGTTTAAATGACTGTCGAAATAATCGAGGGTGGTAACGGCTAAGGTATTGTCAGGGCCGGGGTTGGGTGAATGTGTAACAGGGGTCTGCAAAACCCCCTTGTATGTGCTAGAAGGCCCCTCGGGCACTGCTTCTGAGGGTTTATCAAATTTGTCTACCATACTTGCCAGTGTATTGAGACAGCTTTTGCTGATGGTATACGAGCCTCCTAAGGGCTGCCCTTTTCCAGACCCGGGACCCCTAAACCCATCAGTAACGCCTATAGAAGGTTTTGAGGTCTGTTCTACGGGGCATTCCTCTACAGGCGCCGCTAGTTTATTTGAAACTATAGAGGTCGTCAGAGGCCGGGAAGGGTCCTGTGGTGTAGCAGGTTTGTTTAAGGGTCCTTCCAATGTTTCTACTTGTAACGCCTGTACCCCTTGCTTATTCTTAAGATAATTTCTTGAAAGCTTGTTGACTTTAGGGGTTTGAGTTTGTAACAGAGCTTCCACACCAGGCGTCACAGCCGGGAGGCCCAAAGAGAGCGCTGGGGTAGATGGATCGTTCCCCTGCTTAGCAACATTTTTTAATGCTAGATCTAAAGGTGTAGCTAGGGTCTCAGGGACCACCTGTTTCATGCTGAGGTCTAAAGGGGCTGCTTGGGATTCCAGGACCAAAGACGGCTTCTTGAGGTTTAAAGGACATGTCTGGGGTTCTGCGGCCATTTGCTTCTTCTTAAGTGCGGGCTTGTTTGAGATTAGAGTTCCTTTTGAGGCTTTGAGAGGGTTCAGATACACATCGGATACGTCGGTTCTCTGTTGTATGTGGGTGTAGTATGTGTAGATCTTATTCTGGCGTACACGCCTACTCACTCCTTTTGCCGCAGACCCTGTGTTCAGAACGGGCTTTGTTATATCCCTCAGCGGTTTTGTAGACCTCTTAGACTTATGCGTATCTTCGCCGTGGCTCTTTTGAACGGCTCCTAGAATGTAACATAAAAAATATATATTAGAAACAATAAGGAACATAAGATGCTTACAATACCCTCAGTAGTACATCTGGTACTACATGGCTGTGCACCCCTTTGTTTGAGAGAATACAACCCTGAGAGTTCTTTTTTCACACCCTTTTTGTATAAAACACACCTTTTAGATGTCTTTTCACAGAGCGTTTCTTTGCCCCAGGCCCTTCTTTAGATGTTGAAGATTTCCTTTTCACAGGTCTTTCTTTTGGTCGCTGCGCCGGCTCTTGCACAATCACTGCTTCCGTGTGTGACTCCATGGACCCTGTAAAGAAAAAAATAATCAGATTTGCAGTATACAGCTGGCCTTAGTAGCCCCCTCTACGGTGCGTTCCTATAGTTCACAACTACGGCTTTTGGGGTCTAGACACCCCATGGTTTAGACCTTTTAAAGAAGCAGCGCCTTTCTGATTTACCTGTAAGAACGGGGCTATCCTGTACACATGGTGATGCGTCTTGACCACCCTTGGGACATTCTATATCATCAAGAATCCATTGTAGTTCAGGATCCAGACCTATAAAACAACCCATACATGAGAACACCATTAGAAACACCTAACTTCTAAGATATATGTGAACAAAACTACGCGGAACTATACACCTCAAAACACATGTACCTGTCTGTAGGGATAGCATTTCAGAGTCTGTTAGGATTAATTCCGGCATGTCCTGCGTCTGGATAAATAAAAACGAATGTTTTAAAACTACACTTCATAAACATGATATTACAAGTTCATACATTCACCTTAGAAAGCTCCAATACACAACGCAGAGAGACAGACACCCTTACACCGAGTCTACATAAAACAGTACCGCGGAATATGGGACCCTAGTTATGGGTGTACAAACTGTAGACATGACATGCCCGACCCCCAGCTAAACATCCTGGTTAAAGTTTGGGAAAACATAAAAATCTAAATTGAAAACAAAACTCAGCCATTTATTTATTTCACCCTGGAAGCATATGCACCAATAATAGGGGTATCTGATACCTTTATAATAAATAAGCCCTTAAAGCTATGGGCATTTGCGTTTAAAAAAAAAAAAAACACACACACGCACGCACGCACACACACGCACGCACACACTCACCCACACTTATTTTTTGCATGGCCTGTTTCTAACATTGTATCCGGATATATGATCCAGCATGTAACAGCAGCAGGTCTATTGGCTTTGTCACTGGTTGTTAGTTGCATAGGATAAATAAGCAGCAACTATGATGTGTATATAATATTGAAAAAGCTTCCATTTAAAGCCCTGTTGACACCCTACAATACGGCTGCTTAATGCATTGTTGCACACCCTTAGGAGGCACTTCCTTGGGGGGGGAATACCTACAGGGCGCTCCCCCTCCGTGTTTCACGAAGGAAGGCCCTCCACAACCGTGATGTTATCACAGAGGGGAGGGCCTTCCTTCGTGAAACGCTGAGGGGAAGCTCCTGGCAGCCATGATGCTGCCACCATCACGAGCCTCGTGGGGGACCCTGTAACACCGCCTCCAACAAACCCCGAGCAGCGCCGGCGGTAAGCGGACACATGGAGCCCTAGGCCTCAGGGCCTCCACCCCACCCCAGCCCGCACAATACCCCTGGAGCAGCGCCCATGGCAAGCGGGCTCCGGGGCCTTTAATTTTAAAACATCGCGGCCTCCGCCCACACGGAGCCCTAGGTCTCAGGGCCCTCAACCTGCAGCACAAACCCCCGGAGCACCGAGTGGAGCTCAGCGGGCTCCGGGGCCTTTATTTTTAAAAAATGGGGCTGAGCGCCACACACGGAGCCCCAAGGCCGCAGGACCCTCACCCATGCACCCGGAGCTCCGCCTGGTGTAAAGCGGGCTCCGGGGCCTTTATTTTTAAAAAACGGGGCCTCGCGCCCAAACGGAGCCCTAGGCCTCAGGGCCCCCCACCCTGCAGCACAAAACCCCGGAGCCCCACATGTCGCATAGTGGGCTCCGGGGCCTTTATTTAAAAAAAAGGGGCCTAACGGCCACCGGCGCCATCCTTGTCCCCAACCCCTACCGCCCAACAACCCCGGAGCGCCGCATACCGGGCCTCAAGTCCACACGGTCCCTCGCCCCCGACCGCACCAGATCCCCGGAGCAGCGCCCATGACAAGCGGGCTCCGGGGCCTTTCATTTTAAAAACGGGGCCTCAAGCCCCCCAAGCACCCAGGCGCCATCCCTACCCCACCGCCAACAACACAAACAGCCCCGGAGCCCCGCATGAAGCACAGCGGTCTCCGGGGCCTTTCATTTTTAAAAACGGCCTCGCGCCCACACGGTCCCTCGCCCCCGCCCGCACCAGATCCCCGGAGCCCCGACCTTTGCAAGCGGGCTCCTGGGGCCTTTATTTTTAAGAAACGGGCCTCAAGCCCCTGCGCACCTTGGCGCCACCGGAGCAGCTACCTCAGCCGTGCATTCACCCCGGAGCGCCGCATGGAGCTCAGTGGGCTCCGGGGCCTTTAATTTAAAAAACAGGGCCTTTTAATTTTAACAAAATGGGCCGAGCGCCCACACGGACCCTCGCCCCCACCCGCACCAGATCCCCGGAGCAGCGCCCATGACAAGCGGGCTCCGGGGCCTTTAATTGCTTAAAAACGGGGCCTCAAGCCCCTGCACACGGGCGCCACCAACCCCCAGAGACCTCACGAGCCCAGCGATGGCTCTGGGCTTCAGCAGTGCATGGCCCTACCACAGCCCCATAGCAGCGCCTACCATAAGGGGGCTCGGGACATTTTTTTTTATTTATTTATTTTTTAAAAACCTCTTGGTCAACATCAACACCACAGCCCCAACCCTCAACATCACTCCAGCCATTAGGGGACCATGACCCCATCGCGGACTTGCGACATTTTTGGGGCCTCGCACATAATGGCCCTGGTCAGCTATCAACAGACCCTTCACCAGCAGCGCCACAAGGATCGACCCATGGGTGAGTACTTAAACAGTTTTTATTTATTGTTAAATTGTTTGGGGTTAATTTTGCGATCTCTGGGGACTCTAAACACGTATGTAACATTGTAAAAATACTTCTAGGCATTGTTAAACTTTAAAATTACACCTATATTTTACATCCCTCATTATTCACCTTAAGCAGCCTGCCCCAAGACCTCCTTAATCCCTACTTAAAACATTGTAAACACCTTCATGCCTTGCGTTAAACACCCTTTAAAAATGCAACGCTGTTCATTTATATACAGGCATCAACATATTAAATAAGCCCATACACTCTTAAGCCTGTAACACAGCCCCTTATTTACGTACCTCCATTAATGTGTAGCAGGCAGCGTCAATCTGGGAGAAGCTGCTCTGGTCCATTGTTGGCTTTAAACTTCTGGGGCTGGTGGGCCTGTGCCGCAAAGACAATCCCAGCAGGTCGCTCCTAATGGGTTTTTGAATGGCTGCTTGTGTCGGTGCTCTAAAGTATGCTTTTTATACCTGGCAGGGCATGATAATTTGAAGGAGGACCCTTTATGGAGGGGAGTGTTTAGAATCTTGTAGTACGTGTCATTATTGGTAATAGAGCATTGTAGTGAGGGTCAATATTGGGACCGTTTTCTGACCATAGCACTGCTTTGTTAGATGGCTCTTTGACCTTTGATATCTGATAATTAAACCTAGGGCCTGTTGGGGGATGCGCTCCTGGGAAGGATGGATGGATGTTTCATAAAGAACCCCTGTACTATACAAATTAAGATGCGTGGGAAGCTTGGGACTGGCTGATTAGTTTTGCCTGTTCTCAACGGTGCTCTGTCAGGGTAACTGGCCTTTTGTTCTTGTGTTTTCACGTTGTGACTTGTGAGGCTAATGGGTAGTTTTCTGCCCCCAGCTACGGCCGGGATGCGTTTCAAACTGCAGCATCTGATTCTAAAAAAAGACCCTTTTTAAAAAAAACTCTGCACCGTAAACCCTTGTGTTAGACAGCCCCAGATGTCCCGGGGCTGGTGGGGGCTTAGGGATGCCTGCTCAGACGCCAACTGCCAGCAACACAGCCCTCGGTTTTAAACAGACACACACGTCACTTTTGGGGACACACATGTCACTTTTAAGGACACAGCGAGGTGAGGGGGGACCTGTCACTTTTAAGGACACAAATGTCACTTTTAAGGACACAGCTAGGGGAGGGGGGACCTGTCACTTTTAAGGACACACGTCACTTTTAAGGACACAGCTAGGGGAGGGGGGACCTGTCACTTTTAAGGACACGCATGGTGATGGGTGGTATCCGCTTATACTACTCAGTACATATCTTTGTGTGTATTTTTATGAATTATATTGATTATGAGGGAAGGCGAGGAACCACCCAACAACGTTAAATAAAGAAATATAAACACAATGAATATGAAAATGTAAATAATATATAAATATAAAAATATAAATAATATAAATGTGTATAAAACATGCGCAAATATAAAAACAATATATGATTTAAATGTGTTAGTTGAAAGAAGATGGAAACATTCCTATAACACTTGCAATGAAGTACAGCCAGTTTATTAATTAATATGCTGGCCAATTAGCTCTGTGAGTTGGGTGCTTGCTTCAGAGATCCATCTGTCTGTAAAAAGTGGTTTAAATCCTGACATGGTCAACGCTCCCTGGCGCTGTTGATGAACTAACTATTGGGGACTTGGTTTATGTGGTATTTGCAGCGCTACAAGACTGAAAACATGCAGCAGCTATCTATCACAAGTTATTATTTGTAGTGTTTCAGAAACTTTGTCAAGGGAATTGTATGGGTCTTCTATGCTTACGAATTCAGAGAGTACTCGGTGTAAAGCAGTGTGGATTATGTGCGGTGCCTAATACGTAGGTAATATCGACACTGTGACTGAAAGAATTGCAATCCCGAAAGGGGTTTCAATCTGAAATTCATTGGTCACTGACCTCCATGTAATGTGCCCCAAGTCCAAAGTGACATAGAATCCTCTTTGTCCAGCCTCAGTCTGGGCGTCAGTTCAATTCGACCTCACTTTTTCCTAAATCATCGACTTTATAGATACAATAGTAGTAGTAAGTAGGAATATATTTATTTAATCGTTGAAATCAAAATAGCCACGAAGTAATTATTTAAATAAAAGTATTAAAATTAATGTATAATCAACTGAGTATACAAACACATAAATATTACAATTAACGATTCATTGATGCTAAAAAGATTCACAAAATGTTGAAACTTAGCATGTGGAAAGATCCAGATGCATCAGTTACCTGTTGGAATTACAAGATCTTTGGGCACACCATGGATCTGGTGCACTCCACCCAGCAAAGGCTGATAAAAGCCGCCGGAATCACCGGGTGATATACAGACAAAAATGAGGAATAACCAGCAGACTTTTTGTGATATTCCTGCTTCCCCCAGGAATGAATCATTTCAAAGGGTACCTTGAGGCTTCCACTGGTAATACCTGGTGCACCATTCCTCCATCCCCAGAGTTATCAATGCCTCTCTGATTTTGATAACTCTGGGGAAGAAAAGTTACAAGGCCCGTATCCAGGAACTTAGAATAAGGCATTGATGGGTTCCTCCCTGGACTGACCGAAACCAAAAACTTGGAGTCATTGTTGAGCCGTCAGTAAGTACTATATGGAGTTCACTCAGAGCTGAAAAATGCCTTACCATGTCAGCACTGCTCTGCCACCAGTACATGCCAGCGATGCCTAGTGTGTTTTTATGTAGTTAGTTTGGGGGGTCTCAGATGCAAAGTGCTGTACATAGCATCATGGCTATACATTAGGACATAGTCAATATAATGGTGCCATAGAAAGGCGGGACTGGCTGTTAGTGAGGAATGGGACTAAACAATAATGATCATCCAATATCATGTGTCACACATTTATATTAGAAAGGAGCACAGTCATGGCACAAGGAGCATGGAAGTGGGTATGGCTGAACCTGGGCGGAGGGTCAGCCATGCGGGTGAGTTTTTAGAACAAACTGGAATATGAAAAGGAGTCACTCAGCCTAACGTTTGCTACTGAGGGTACTTTAATTGAGGGATCCAAGTATTTCAGAGGCCATGAATGTGGTTGTGGTGCGGGGTGCTTTGGGGATGGATGTGAGTGAAGGTATTGGATCTCTGTGATCATCATGGTACATGTCCGGAGGGGTTCTGACAGAGGTAGGGAGGGGATGTGCCCTGTATCTCTTTAGCTGGAAAACCAGGGTTAGAAATTTAAATGTTGCCCTTGAATTTGCTGGCAGCTAACCATCTTAATAAATGTGTGCCCATGAAACTGAAGAGTATTAGTAGCAATGTTTATAATTTTGTCTAGGATGGGGATTGAATACCTTGGGAGGCTCTCACGGAGCCTACTGTAATAAAAGACTAGATCCTGACCACAGAGTTTATAAGGAGTTTAGCAGAAAAGAAGAGGGTTGAGCAATATTTCTAGATACTTAGCAGCAGGAATCTATCAGTTGGAGAGGTAGTGTTTATAAATGTGTAATTTGTATTTACATTTGAGTTTTTTTGAGTGCCTTTGCTAAATGACAATTTATTTGCCATGTTTAGCAGAGCAGATCAAAATGTCCATGGGACTCATTTTCAATAATACCATTCAGCAAAGTCCCTGGTAATAGAGTCATTCAACATTAATTTGTGATGCATTCACAACAGTCGTTTATTGAATCCACAAAATGCTGTCTGAGCCCCAGGGACATCTTAAGGATTTTGGGGGCCCTTGGGCCAAACATATTTTGAGGTAGGGTGACCAGAATTTTAAAGCCAAAAACCGGGACATTTCCCAAAAATAGAAGAAGGACTACAATTTTACTTTAACCGAGTACACAAAATGACAGTAGTCCTTAGCAGAGAATTACAGAATAGGAACATAAATAAAATGCAATTTTTAAAGCCAGTAGCATGCCTGTTAATTAAATTGCTTTCTAATAACAGCTGCTAACTATCCCTGCTTTGCAAAACATAAAAAGATACATTCCACCGTTTTCAGTTGCCCATCTGTAAAAAACCTGGACATGAGCTAAATTTCCTGAAATCTGCCGGGACAGCTGGTGAAAACCCGGGACTGTCCCGGCAAGTCCGGGACGCTTGGTCCCCCTATTTTGGAGGCCCTGTTCAGCTTTGAATTTATGATCCAATTTCAGCTCTTTCGTGCCCTCTTTGGCCAAGTCACTGACAGTGCACAGGCACCCTCGTCCAAATTTCTAAATGTGTATACATCTAATATTCAGGGATGGTGACGTGTTTAAAATATTGTAACACAGCAGCGGCTCACTAATATTACTGCAAATTATCTCTCTGACACCATCCCATTTCTCATATGTGAGGTCCTGTTTTGATTTAAAAGAAACTTTTTGATGGATGATTCATGAACATAAACACAACATTTCTCTGCAAAATGTCTGTAATAGACTATCACACATCACCCACATTCAAAATAAATTAAAGTAAAATGGTATTTTAAACAATCTCTTAAAAGAATTATTAAAGTTCATCAGGGAAATATGCTTTGCAGAACGGAGCTGGCTCTCAGGGACCCCCCTGAAAAGCTGGGGCCCTGGGCTAGAGCCCACTTTGCCCATGCCTTAAAACATCTCTGCTGAGCCCCTCTTATCTTCTTGCAAAATATATATTTATAGCATCAATGAATAAAGTGCCAAACAATAAGTGGTTATAGTGCAGACTGAACGGTGGCCCAAAAAGGGTGTGATTCTTTACAGAGTTGAGTAATAATAAAACAATATTGTTGACACCCAAGGTTGTTATAGACATTGTAAACAACCTGCCAAAGTCTATTCAAGATTTTCAATGTGAGCTAATGAAGTCACAGCCATGGCTATATTTTCAACATTTCGACCAATTCATGACTTGGCAGGTCTCACCACGATTAAGGCCATTATTCCTTTTTTGTGTGCCTACTTCCAGTTTGTGGTGGAAACCAGTGTAACATCCACCATGGGTGATTCAGAAAAGCTATAGATTTCTGGAAATTAGATAAGATTTCGAATACAGCAAGGGTCATATTTGTAGATCCCTCAAGGTTTTCCCAAAGAAACTGTCGAAATAAAGAAATATTGAAAATGAGTAGGAAAAAATGGCCATTTCTGAGAACGTTTTCATCTGTAACTTTTTGTCATGATAGGTTCCAAAGATCAGTGGTATATAACTAGGTAAACTTGCGCCACTCAGGAGATGTCACACATATATTGAAAGATAGTTCAGTATCAAATAACGGTGCTGCAAGGTGAAGAGAACCACCATCCTTCCCAAAATTGTGGCCTAGGCTAACACAACAGGTAAATACAATCCCCAGCACACGTCTTCAAGTTAAAACGCAACAGTGATGTGAAATAGTGCACGAAATTCAGAAATTTCTACCAGAGATATTGGAGCCTTGAAAAAGTCGCGGGACAATTTCCCAGTGTGGCGACGAAACACGTGTTGGCTGGCTAAGAACTCTTTAAAGTAACAGAAAAAAGGAAAAGAATAAAGAAAGAAAGGATTACAACTACTGTGTTTCTGAATTTTGTGCACTATTTCGCATCACTGTTGCTTTTTAACTTGAAGACGTATGCTGGGGATTGTATTTGCCTAATTTTTGTCATGATAGCCAATTTACAAAAGCAATATGCCATTATGTCTGCTAGACCTTCTGGCTGTGGGAATATATAGGGTTTGTAGGTTCTCCAAGAACCCAAATACCTAGAGCCAACAACTTAGTTGCTTAAAAACGAACCCTTTCTTTTTAAAGTGGGTAGCTGTGGATTTTGGGCCTTAGCTCAGCCGACGCCTTGGGAAACCTAGCAAACTTGTACATTTTTAAAAACTAGACACCTGGAAGAATGCAGTGTGCGGTGACTTGCGTGGCTCTCACCAGGTTTCTTTTTACCCAGAATCCCTTGAAAACCTCAAACTTTGATTAAAAAACATTCCCTTAAGTCTCACGATTAAAATGGTGGTAATAATGGAGATAGTGTGGGTGTCACGGCTTTTGATGGACACCCACACTTAAAAGGTTAACAAGGAGTCATTTGCTAAAAGCAGTGCAGGGATCTTTTGAATGGCCAGTTTAGGATGAGTCATTGTTGCAGTCATAAAGGGAGTCAATCACCCCATTTAAAGTGAGCAAAGTGGGAGCGAGCATACAGCTCTTATGAACACCTCTTTCGATCTTTATTCAGTTTGTCAGTTCTACTTTCCTTGCCCATTCAACTTGGGCATAGTTGTCCCTGTATGGACAAATTATTAATGTGTGCAAGTTAGATGGCACTCCCATGTCATTTAGCACCTCCCATAGCTTGGCTCTAGGTACCAAATTGAAAGCTGCCTTCAGATCCACAAATACTTAGTAAAGATGTTCACATTTCAAAAGAACTAATTTCCAGAGTAGTGGGACAAAACAGACCTGTTCAATTTTGCTAATTTTGATCTAAATATAAGATATGAGTCTCCTTTACCCGGTCATGTAATATTGCTAATATTTGCCTGCTGTGAGGATGATTGGTCCATAATTTCCCAAATTATCCCTGCTTCCTTCCATACAGATCAGGATAACTTCTGCAGTTTTTCAGAACTCAGGAAGTTAACATATGAACCCCAAATTACAAGCTCTGATATATAAAGGTACCCTGAAATCTTGTCCAATCTGGGAGCTTTCCCCTTTATTCAATATCTCAATGGCTTTCAACTTTTCTTGTAGAGAACATCTAATGGGTTTAGTGGAACTGGAGACTGCTAAACTATCCATATGGACAGATTCCATTGGAGGATTTGTCCCTGGACAAAGGTTTGTAAAGCATCGAAATCACACCTGTAGCTAGATGTAAAACTTGTTATTCATTCTCTCCTGAGAGCTACTGTGTGCCATAATTTGATAAAAAGGTCTATTATCATTCATTCCTATAACCTGGAGCAAGTCATGCCAAATTGCTTCTTCTCATCTCTTCTTACTTATGATTTGGACTATTTGATACTCCCTTCTAGCATCAGTGATAACAACCCTATTGTGACCTTTAATTGCCCCAAATAATTTTGATTTTGCTTGCCTACTGCAATTGCCATATCAAGCTGTTTGCTTGCTTCTAACAGGTAATGGGTTTACTTTCTTGTAGAAGAATTCTCTTAAAGATTCAAAGTGTGATGAATATCAATAATTGGGATCTCATATATCAACAGCTCTTCATGTGACAAAGAGCAGCAACAACAGCACTACAGATATTGGTGAGTGCAGCCGGTCTTGTCAAAGCGGTTGGCCATTGAGCGGACCATCTATTATTTGGGTAAAAAAAAGTGGTGAGTCTGGGGTGTTAGCAGGTGCAGCTTCATCTTTCAGTGGGGCACCTTTCATTGAGAATGATAGTGCATCAAGGTCACTATCAGTTCTAGCAATAATTTTGATGTCACACAAAAGTGACCACAAACGTAAGTCCAGTTATATTTAATATTACTTTCCTAGTATATTTCACTCTTTCAAATGTATACACAACCGCTCTGTCCGAGTGGGTAGACTGTTACAGTCACGGGGACTATGGCACAGAGTAAGGATGCCAATTGAAGACCTGCACATGGAACAATTTCTGATTGACGGGTCATGAGTGTAGAAATGTCCCATTCCTCATCCTCTAGCTCTGTTGGAGAGCTCATAATACAAAAACAACAATTGATGGACAGAATGCAGAACAATGTCATACATTCACCCCAGTACAGAGATCTGGGCCTAAATCCATCGTTTTTGTGCTCACCATGCCATTCCAGTTTGAACCCAGCCATATGCATATCAGTCTTGACCCTGTGCCCAATGGGAACAGTCCAGCCCGAACTGCCAGGCCAGGTCCTCCCTGGACTGGAAACAAGCATCCTAGGACCGGTTTCGGGGTTTCACCCCTCTTCAGCCAGGATAGCTTGATTCCAGTGGCATGGAGAGCACGGGACCCACGTCTGGGCATACCCGTCCCACTCGGGGTGACAAATGCAAAAACAACAATTGATGGACAGAATGCAGAACAATGTCATACATTCACCCCAGTACAGAGATCTGGGCCTAAATCCATCGTTTTTGTGCTCACCATGCCATTCCAGTTTGAACCCAGCCATATGCAAATCAGTCTTGACCCTGTGCCCAATGGGAACAGTCAAGCCCGAACTGCCAGGCCAGGTCCTCCCTGGACTGGAAACAAGCATCCTAGGACCGGTTTCGGGGTTTCACCCCTCTTCAGCCAGGATAGCTTGATTCCAGTGGCATGGAGAGCATGGGAGCCACGTCTGGGCATACCCGTCCCACTCGGGGTGACAAATGCAAAAACAACAATTGATGGACAGAATGCAGAACAATGTCATACATTCACCCCAGTACAGAGATCTGGGCCTAAATCCATCGTTTTTGTGCTCGCCATTCCAGTTTGAACCCAACCATATGCAAATCAGTCTTGACCCTGTGCCCAATGGGAACAGTCCAGCCCGAACTGCCAGGCCAGGTCCTCCCTGGACTGGAAACAAGCATCCTAGGACCGGTTTGGGGTTTCACCCCTCTTCAGCCAGGATAGCTTGATTCCAGTGGCATGGAGAGCACGGGACCCACGTCTGGGCATACACGTCCCACTCGGGGTGACAAATGCAAAAACAACAATTGATGGACAGAATGCAGAACAATGTCATACATTCACCCCAGTACAGAGATCTGGGGCTAAATCCATCGTTTTTTTGCTAAGCATGCCATTCCAGTTTGAACCCAGCCATATGCAAATCAGTCTTGACCCTGTGCCCGATGGGAACAGTCCAGCCCGAACTGCCAGGCCAGGTCCTCCCTGGACTGGAAACAAGCATCCTAGGACCGGTTTCGGGGTTTCACCCCTCTTCAGCCAGGATAGCTTGATTCCAGTGGCATGGAGAGCACGGGACCCACATCTGGGCATACCCGTCGCACTCGGGGTGACAAATGCAAAATCAACAATTGATGGACAGAATGCAGAACAATGTCATACATTCACCCCAGTACAGAGATCTGGGCCTAAATCCATCGTTTTTGTGCTCACCATGCCATTCCAGTTTGAACCCAGCCATATGCAAATCAGTCTTGACCCTGTGCCCAATGGGAACAGTCCAGCCCGAACTGCCAGGCCAGGTCCTCCCTGGACTGGAAACAAGCATCCTAGGACCGGTTTCGGGGTTTCACCCCTCTTCAGCCAGGATAGCTTGATTCCAGTGGCATGGAGAGCCCGGGACCCACGTCTGGGCATACCCGTCCCACTCGGGGTGACAAATGCAAAAACAACAATTGATGGACAGAAAGCAGAACAATGTCATACATTCACCCCAGTACAGAGATCTGGGCCTAAATCCATCGTTTTTGTGCTCACCATGCCATTCCACTTTGAACCCAGCCATATGCAAATCAGTCTTGACCCTGTTCCCAATGGGAACAGTCCAGCCCGAACTGCCAGGCCAGGTCCTCCCTGGACTGGAAACAAGCATCCTAGGACCGGTTTCGGGGTTTCACCCCTCTTCAGCCAGGATAGCTTGATTCCAGTGGCATGGAGAGCACGGGACTCACGTCTGGGCATACCCGTCCCACTCGGGGTGACAAATGCAAAAACAACAATTAATGGACAGAATGCAGAACAATGTCATACATTCACCCCAGTACAGAGATCTGGGCCTAAATCCATCGTTTTTGTGCTCACCATGCCATTCTAGTTTGAACCCAGCCATATGCAAATCAGTCTTGACCCTGTGCCCAATGGGAACAGTCCAGCCCGAACTGCCAGGCCAGGTCCTCGCTGGACTGGAAACAAGCATCCTAGGACCGGTTTCGGGGTTTCACCCCTCTTCAGCCAGGATAGCTTGATTCCAGTGGCATGGAGAGCATGGGACCCACGTCTGGGCATACCCGTTCCACTCGGGGTGACAAATGCAAAAACAACAATTGATGGACAGAATGCAGAACAATGTCATACATTCACCCCAGTACAGAGATCTGGGCCTAAATCCATCGTTTTTGTGCTCACCATGCCATTCCAGTTTGAACCCAGCCATATGCAAATCAGTCTTGACCCTGTGCCAGAGAGCTCATAATAATACCCAAAGGAAGAAGAGGGCAATTATTAGTACTTTTTTCTATGTATTCCTCAAGTAAATGTAATGTAGGTGATTCTTTATTCCTTGGGGAACTACAGTTATATGCATTTTTTAAAATTTGACATCCTTGACATGGTATTCCCCCAGACTATTTATCTTCAAACACCTATTTTTGCTAAACTCGTTTTTGTTTGCTTTAGGATTCTGTGTAGTTTAGCCCTGCTAACCTGTGGTTAAGTGCTTGTGGACTCTCCCTTAAACATGGTAAACATGGTATATACCTAATTTGCTCATTTAATGTAATTATAAGTCCCTAATAAATGGTACTATCTAGGGCTTGTGAATCCACCAACTAAAGTACCACTTTAAAACATGTCTCAGGCCTGCCGTTGCTGCCTGTAGTGCATTTTTAAGCTGCCATTTCAATCTACCTTCCTTTTCAATACTTAGGGTCCGTAGCCAGATATTACAACTGACTTGTTCTGGGAGCCGGTTCTATCAAACAACGCAGTACGATGTCCAAATCTATTTACTTACCGAATGACTTGTTCGCTCCGATTCTGTCCCCATTTTCCAAACGAGACGCGTCCGGAAACGCAGAATGGAGTCGTCCGGAGGTATTCCTAAGTCTGATTCCGTCCGCCGAAGTACGATGCGTACTTCCTCTGCGCCGAATCTGTCACCAAAACCAACACATCTGAGCATCCTGAAGGGGAGGATTTCAGCTCTGAATCAGGCCACAACACGATTCCTGTGAACAAGACGGTGCAGCCATGTATCCTATGGCACATGTCATCCCTATACTCTGCCTCTACGAACACTACTACAACCCCAACCGACGCGGTCGCCGCAGAAGGTAAGTCTGAAACCTACCGCCATACAAAAACGCCACTACACCGCAAAAGCCTACATAAATTAAAGCAGGGGCGAAACTACAGATACACATGGGATGGGCGCAATATTTGCAGCAATGTAAATGCAAGGGGGGTGGGGGCAATAGTTACAGCAAATCAGACACAAAGAGGGGGCTGGGGGGCAAATACTCTCAGCAATGTATAGGCAATATGTGGCTGGTGGGGCAAATAGCCACAGATATGTGCAGCCAATCTGGGGTTTGGCTGGCAAATACCCTCTTAAAAGTAGATGCAAATCTGGGGTTTGGGGGTAACTACCTCCTTAAAAGTAGATGCAACTCTGGGGTTTGGGGGAAAATACCCCCTTAAAAGTAGGTGCAAATCTGGGGTTTGGGGGCAAATACCCCCAGCACTGTGTACGTGAACAATGTAGCTGGTACACATGCAAAGTGCCTCAATCCCTACAGCTGGAGTACATACTGCAGGAATGTCTAAATGAACAAACACAATAATCAGTTCCCATTAATGCATTCCCATACTGTTGCCCCAAAAATAACAGGCACATTTGAGGAATGGTCAGAGTGGAGATGCACATGCTCTAGGAACTGTTAAAAAAAAAACAAGTCTGATCATTCAATAAATGGTCCCTTAAAAACCTGTGAAATATGGGGTGGCTGATGTGCAAACAAGACAGACCAGCCACCTACAGCAGCTCACGGACTGTATGTGTGTGTGTGGAAGCTGTCACAGCCTGGGCTGGCATACATAATTGGCAGCCAAAGGCCATATAGCCCTCTGGGTGTTGAGTCCAATCCAAAAGTGACCAGCATATCCTAGGATTGTCCCTGCTGGTAATTGGGCATTGTTTGATGGGCTGGTGCACCAGTGTCACCTGTGGGCCACGGTTTTGGGGCTTTTGTAATCCACACCAATATTCTGACTCACTTCCCCATGCCCCAACAGGCCACAGCAATGTAGTGCCAGTATCCAGTCAGCTGACCTGCTGTGCTGCAAATTGAGGATGGGGGCCAGACTGTGGAGCATACTCACCTTGGCGCACTGCGTCATGTGCCTTACAAGAAGCAGTGTCATCTCCCCCACCCACCCATGAGTATCAGGGCACAGCAGGTGCAGGGAGGTTGCATTGGATGTAGGGGCCTTGCAGGTAGGCAAGTCACATTTGGCCAGTCTAAACTACCCCCCCATGATCAGCAGCAGTATGCCTCATTGAAACCTTCCTTGACAGGTGAAATTGCAGAGGCTACTATGTAAGCAATGATCACGGAATGTGTGCCAATTACTTCCAGAGTGCCCATTCATTATTGTGATCAGAATAGGAACATGTGTCCATAGCATGTAGTGTATGACCAATGAGGGAATATCATCATCAGGTGGGTACAATCCGCCCGTTTAAAAAATATTAAACACCTATGGAACTGGGTGTACTGTTCCAGTGTCACATGTGAGTTAGCTCACAGTGCAAAGTGTCCGCAGCACAACCAGAAATATCATCCCAATGAGTCCACTCCCCTGGTGCCCCCACAACTTGGACATCCAAAGTCAGAATGCCATGAATACCCATGCGTGTGTAGTCTACTTGGAAGTGTGGGGATGAGTTACTGGAGCTTTTGGACCCCAGGTGGCACAACAACACACATCTTTGACTACTCACCTGATGGAGCAATTGCCCCCTAAGCAATGGACTGCTATCCAATGTGCCGCCATCATGAAATAACATCCAAAGCAATCACCACCTCCATCCCAGGGCATCAGCCAAGGGCAGGAATGACCAATCAGTGACCACAACTACCTACAAAGGGCAACTCGCAACCTATGTCCACACACAACTCAGACAAGGCAAGCCTAGGTGGAGGATACTTGCACATGCCAGTGTACTCAAAGTGGCCATCACAACAATCAGTCAGGAATATACATTGACAGACAGCAAGCTGCAGCAAACACATCTACATATTCAATCTGGCTAATGTTTTGGCATACTCACATACACATAGTCCACACATATGTACATTTCAACATAACCACAAGGCCTGCATGAACTTAACATGTGCAGGTATGACCCCTCCCACCTAAAGGTTTCATGAACTATGACCCCTCCCACATACACTTACAAAGTACATGCTCATCTCTCAAAACTGCCATACACACAAGCACGTTAGAAGCCCCCTCTGGTGCAGGCACACGTAAAAGCAAGTCTGCCCCACAAGCTCCAGCCATGTTCACAAACTCTACCAAGCTGAGCCAACCTAAGTCACATTTGCCCTGCCCTTCTCACATCGACACACCAGCTGTCACATACATGGCATGCCCACAATGTACTGCACTCATCATCACAGCCCACTTGGATATGCACACTTCACACATCACCACATCTCACAATAAGACACTTACATAGCTTAATGAATATGTACTCAGTCATTCGCACATCACCATACACCCACCCAAATCTGCTCACGTTACACAGCTTGTCACTCCAAAAAAAGATGCGTCCACAGATTCATAAACAACGTACATCAAGTAGGCAACACCTCACATGTCACCATTATGCACCCTAAATTACACAACTGTTGCAAATCCCTTCACATACACTCATAGGACTAATTTAACCTTGTGTCACTGTGGCCATGTCACATCCACACATGACTTCCATGGCCAATGGCCCAAAGGACTCATGCACAGTAACAACTAACCTCACTCATCCAAAATGCACTTTTACAACCTTGTCTATCACGATAAACCCCTATCACATCTACCGATTCCTACCTTACCTTGCACAGGATGAAAGCAGTTCAACAAGCTCGCATACTCTGGCTCACACCCCCACATGTAGACTAACCACATTGGGATGATGTGGACACTCCACGTCTCATACACACGAACTGCCTATCAACCAAAGTCATACCACACACTCTCAGACAATCTCCATATTTGCCCGGCCCCCATCACGTAGCAGTCTCCACTACATGACAAAGTTTGAAACACCAGTCTTGCTCACCTCTACCCTTGTGTGTGCCATCTCTTCACATGCAACATTAGCCTTGCTAAACACACCTGCAGCTAGGCCTCACAATCAAAATTCCACATACTCCCCAGTGTGCCAATGAAGAGCATGGATGTGACACTGGCTCCAGTGGCATCCGCACAGCAGACAGACACACTACACTTCTGTGCACCCATTGTTCACTCAGCTTACCACATGTAGAACAGGCTAATACACCAGACATCACATAACCCCTAGATCAGCTCTGTGTGACCTGGTACAGCATCACGCATAGCTCAAAGAACACCATTATCAATGCAGCACTAATGACTACCTACACACAAATCTTAAGCTCTATTATGAATGATGTGTGGCTGTAAACATGACATTACATCTTGGACAGACCAAACACAACATCAACACGATGTAACCAGACAGAAGCAGGCTGGCATGACTCACATGAGAAATAGAAATCCCTTGACTTGTAAGATCACACACACCTTGCCGAACAGGAACATCTGCAGATACTTAACTATTTGGATGCAACAGGGTGTGAATACTCTGAGAATCCAGCTCAGCTGGCACTCACCATGGGCTCAGCAAATGCATCAGATGAACCCACAGCCATGATTGGATTGGAAATTACCTACAGTGGAATGCCACCTGTGTCAAGCTTGCCATTGCCAGTGGTCTACCAGACCAAAAGGAGACACAGACATGGCTCAACCACTATCAAGTTACATACAAGTATTGTACCCTCACCTTGTGTACATGTGTGTGTCAAAAGTCACCACCACGTATTAAAACTCCATATGTACCCAGATGTATTGATGAGACTGGTGACTCTCTGCACATCAAAAACATTTTCTGCATGCTCCCCCTCAACTGTAGCACTTTGCAACACTTGCACTATGTTGACATATGTTAGCATGAACTATGTGCAATTGGGACAGAAACAGATAAAAGGATGGCAAATGCATGTCACCCTCATATCCACAACTGATGTGGGTGATAACACCCAGCAAATGTCGAGAGGTAAACCTGGAATACATACTATAAAGCTCACATACTCCACGGACCACATGCAATCCATGACATACCATAACCTTTGTGTACTCAGACCAATAATTGTACATGAATGACAGTTGACTTATGACCATATTGTGGAACACAGAGATCGGCATCCAAAAACTTTAAACATGCTTTAATATGCATGCACTGCAAAAGTTCTTCTGAACAAACGCAAGGCCAATGGCCAGTCCATAAAAGTCCAACTTGAGATGGGGTTAAGACGCACACCCATCAACTCTTGCCTGCACTCTGTCTGCAAGGGGTCACCTCCCCAGGGAGGGGCATGTAGGGGGCATGCCAGGCACCTTAGAGACAGGACTAGGGAGTATTGGTTTGGGTTTTGGGAGGGATGGGATCAGGAGTGGTGGCTGGGTCCACTGCAGTGGATGGGTCAGATGGAGGGTGCGGTTGTTCCACTGCAGTGGATGGGTCAGATGGAGGGTGTGGTTGTTCCACTGCAGTGGATGGGTCAGATGGAGGGTGTGGTTGGCCCACTGCAGTGGTATGAACAGACTGGGGGCTGTTGTAGTGGGACTGCTCGATAGAGGGGTGGGCTGGGCTTGACCTTCTTGGGGATGGTGTAGTGGTGGATGGGAAAAACAGGGAAGGGTATGGCCTTGGACTCTTTGGGAGGGGTTTTCTTGCTGCAGGAGGTACTGGTCTGGGCTGGGGAAGTGTGGGTTAGTGGAGGGGGTTTGGTCTTAGTAGAACAGGTGGATTTGTGGGTGGGTGGCTTTGGGCTCTTCCTCTTTGTGGGTGGGGGGGCAGGTGGAGATGTCAGGGCCAGGGGTGTTGGCTCTTCCTTCTGGGAGGGGGTTTGGATGTGTCGGAAGGGAAGAGTCCAAGGTCAAAGAGGAAGAGTCCCTGTGCAGGGGTGGGTACAGGAGAGTCAAGGGTAGGGGTTGTGGAGGCAGAGGGTTTTGATGTCTGCGGAGCGTCTGTGGATGCATGTGTGTCTTTTGCTGGCATGTCCCTGGCAGTGTGTGTGCTGTCTGTCTCCTGAGTGTGCGGGTATGTTCTTGTGACTGTGTGTTTGTTTGCTGCGTGTGGCTGTTGAGGTGTGTGCATGTGCGTGTTTGCGTGTGCTTGGGTCAGGTAGGGGAGTTGGGACTGTGGATGGGGAAGAGGCAGGAGGGGGAGGGATTGCTGGAGCTGGGACACTGCTGCTGTCAGTGTGGAGTCCAGAGCCTGATTGGATCTTTGGAGGGCAGACATGTCAGAGTGAATACCCTCCATGTATGACACCAATTGTGTCAAAAGAGTGGAAAGTGCATGGAGGACATTCAGCAGGGTTGTCTGCCCCACAGAGATCTGCCTCAGGATGTCAACTGCCTCTGCACTGAGGGCATCAGTGGAGACGGGGGCAGGGGGTGAGGTGCCTGGCACAAAGGAGATGGCTTCCCTGCCACTGGAGTGGCCAAGGACACTGGGAACAGTTGGGAGGATGGAGATGGGAGTGGTGGTGGTGGAATCTGATGTTGAGGATTCCTTTCCTTTGTCCTCCACCACCAGGGAGTCATCACCGGAGCTTGTCTAGTCCTCAGATGTTGCAGTTGTAGTTGAAGACTTGCCCTCAGTGTGTCTCCCCTCATCTCCCCACCAGTCGATGCCTCCACGTCCGATTCAGCATTAGACCCAGACTGGCGAACTGCTCCCTCTACACCCATGGCACTGTCTCCTCTGCTGGCCGGTGCTAATGCTGTGAACAAAAATTGAAAAAGATTCACATAAGTATGTACTTGACACATAGGTAACATTGCAAATCCTAACAGTTCAACAAACTACATCATCTTGACTTGTGCTATTGACTTGTCGTACATTGACATACATGGCACTTGTCAAACTGCAAGTTAACCATTGCTCCCTCACACATGTGGTTATCTGCAACATTGGGGTCATCAACATCAATTGACACAACCACATTGGCGACTACTGCACTATGTAGCAGGTGATGTATTGTATTTTGCACCTGATGGCCTCGTGTCCTGCCATAGCTGTAACATCTCCTGCAAAGGAGTATAGAGCTCACAATGGGAATAGGATTCACACAATTTATTTGAGACATGGTATCCATTCTGGAATCACTAGTCATCAAATTGGGAAACATTGGCTCCAATTTCACAGCTCAAATTACATCCTTGTCCAAATTTAAGCTGACATACTCACTGCAAGAGTTATGTCACACAGATGACAGTGATTGGGCTCATTTGCCCTTAAACTTAGGTACTCTACTTTCAGGTCACACATCTGACTCTGATTGAGGATTCACCAAGGTAGTAGGCATAGCTAGGTTGAGAGGCACGTTGGCCCACTGTCTTGTGTCACCTATGTACAGTGTCATGAGAATGAATCTGAATGTTGTGCACATTGTAAGAAGCACAACAAAAACAGATGTGAAACAATGGTCTACACACTTCCAAGTCTGATGACTGCATCTTCACAATGCTTCTGGTGGAACACCATGCCAATGGTCCATCTGGGTGCACAGTCTGTACAGACCATCAGTACTGAACCTCCACCCTTCATGAGTCCAGTGTACACTATGTCCCAATCCTGTCTAGACTGCCATGGTCCCCATTTGTATGGCCCAAGACTCAATGTCCCAAACTTTCATTAGACATAATGCACACTTCCTACAGCTTACATTGCTCTTCTTTCCCATCTCATTTTGTTGATTATCTTCAGAACAATGTGTATTTCACACCTCTCAGGCTGACAGTGATGCATCATACACATGCTTAACAAAGCCCCAAGTATGCATAGTCAACAGCAGATACTCACTTGGCTACTGTTGTTAATGTGTATATAACATCAGACATCACAATTTCAGTAATGTTCCAAGCAGTGACCATCTGTGTTTGTGTGTGAATGGCATGTGTTGTCACTGTTACAGAGTCAGACTCATGGACTCACTCCTGTGAATGGAGTAAAGGGAACCTTCCACACAATCATGTGACAGGCCAGTGTGACAGAAGACCTGAGTTAGCATACCTGTAATTGGCCCAATGGGATACATTTAATACCACAGAGCAGCATGGCTGGGACCTAACAGTGGCACAATGAGCAAGCCAAAATCATCAAGGCCTCAATCTTGAAGTCACCTGCTGCAGGGATGCATAGCATGGCCTATTCACACTTGTTTTCTCCAAAAACAACAAATGTGCTGGCACATTTTGGGTATTTGCATTACCCCAGAAGCTTACCTCCATGCACATGTTTCTGTGCTTAGTGCTGATCACATGAGCATGGCACCACAGTCACTTCCAGAACATGACTGACTCACATCTCCCTGATGAAAGGGGCATGACAGAACATCTATCCCAGTGCATATGCATCTTACAAAACGGATCTGTGGGTTTGGCTGACTCATAACCAGTAAAAGGGGCTGCAGGATAAGGTACTGTAACATGCATGTCCAACAAAGGTGTGTGAAAAGGCACATACTCACCCCCTCCTTGCTGCTGTTTTGCCTTCAACTGCCCATCCAGGTCAGGGAAGACCCCCGCTAAGATGCGGAGCATGTGAGGGGTCAGTGTTCGGCGCCCGCCCCTCTTGCCAGGATGTGACAGGCCCAGCTGGACCTCTGCAATCCTCTTGGCCCAGCCACAAAGGTCCTGCCACCTCTTGCAGCAATGATGTACGTGCCGAATCTCCAATCCCACGGAGCGCACTTTCCTGGCAATGGTCCTCCAAATCCTGGCCTTCTCATAGGGGCGACCTGTAAGGATGACATGGTGACAGAACATTATTGCACATGGTACAATTTTCTGAGTCAGACACCTGTACACACAGTCAATGCTCAGTTTGGCAACAATGTCTAAGGGCTATGCATATGGCAGGCTGTGCAGTGGTCCTGGTTTCAATCATGACCCTGTCCCATGAGAAGAGTGATATTATGTTCTGCACAGTACACACACCTCTACAGCAGTGTACCTGCCCACAACAGTTATCTACACACTTTCAAAGTCACAGCTGACATTTTACATGCTTGCAAATGAGATTCGTAATGGTAGCATAGCATGCTGATTACACATGTCCAAGGAAAATGCAGTATGATCATCACTCACCTGCTCCTCTGATTTGCCATACATCTGGCTGTACAGTGGCAGGAGGGTGTCCAACAGGGCCTGGTTCTCCTGCTCGCTGAAAGCTGGGGCCCTGTCCACTGTACGTGCCATGGTCGGTAGCTCCCAGAGGATGTGGAAACAGCAGCAGAGAGATGGGGAGGTGCAGGAATGATGCAGGTAGTGCAGGCAAGTGAGGTCTCTAGGGAACAGACAGACATATCTAAACAGCAGAGGCGGTCTCAAATCCATGCTGCAAAAGTGATAGGTTCACATCGGTCACATTATCCGAATCGTCCAATGCATTACATTGCTTGCATTCGACACGCCTAGCGCGACGTTCAAAAACTCATCACCGTACCGCGAGTGATTTTGATACATTGTTGATGGGAGGTTACTGAGTCATTTTCCACGCGATGATGATTGGCATTGAAATGCGCGTCGGTCACCACAACAACCAATATCCAATGGCTGGGCCCGAATTGTTTTGGATGCGTCCCTTGAATGCTCACCCGCGTCAGTCACCACAACAACCAGCGTCCAATGGCTGGGCCCACATCATTTCAGATGCGGCTACCGTGTGCTTTGAATACTCACCCTCGTCGGTCACCACAGCAACCAACATCCAATGGCTGGGCCCGAATCGTTTCAGATGCGGCTAGTGCCAACTCCTCTCCCCTCCTCTTGTGTTTACACTATACACATAGGTATCGCAGACGACCACCAGTATTCAGGCCCTTCCCAGACCTGCAGACCATGGAGGAACGTGACCAAATTCGCAAATATCGTTTCACCAGGACAATAATTGAACCGTTGGCTAATCAGTTGACACCAGATTTGATGCCTGGTTGCACATATCCGACTGCACTGACCCCCAAGGTGAAGGTTATGGACGCCTTACATTTTTTTGCAACTGGTTCTTTCCAGTATACTGTGGCAACATCTGGTGGCATGTCACAGACGATGTTCAGCCGTGTCCTGCGTGATGTGATAGTGGCATTGCTCCGTCGCCTGTACCAGTACATCAAGTTCCCCACATCAGGAGCATTAACTGACATCAAGGGCAAATTCAATGCCTTGGGACATATACCCCACATCATTGGATCAATTGATGGAACCCATGCTGCTTTGGTACCACCACAGGCCAATGAACAGGTCTACCGCAACCGTAAGCACTTTCACTCCATCAATGTCCAGGTGGTATGTTTGGCGGACATGTCGATCTCCCACGTCTGTGCACGTTTCCCTGGCTCGGCACATGATGCTTACATCCTGAGGAACAGCGTCGCCCCCCATATGATGTCCCAGCTGCAACATGACCATGCCTGGATTGTTGGTAGGTGATATTCAATGTGTATGTTGTGGTGTGTGTTGATTGCATGTCGGATGGTGATCTGTTGTCAGACAACTGAACTTTTTTTCTGTGTTCTATGTAGGAGAATCTGGATAGCCCAACCTTCCATGGTTGCTGACCCCTCTGCGCAACCCAGTCACCCCTGCAGAAGTGTGGTTCAATGAGGCACATGGTCGTGCCAGGCGAGTGGTTGAACGTACATTTTGTCAACTGAAAACCAGGTTCCGGTGTCTGGATCGCTCAGGAGGAGCACTACAATATAGCCCCCTGAAGGTGTGCAATATTATTACAGCTGCATGCATGCTCCACAACCTTGCAATCCAGAAGGAAATTCCACTTATGCTGGATGACAGAGACCAGCAGCCATCAACAAGGTAGGATCCAGGCGTGGGACATGATGCCAGTGATGTTGAGAATGGTGTTGGGGATGTGAGACAAGATCCTATCCGCAACATCTTCACGTAAATGTGAGTATTCAATGAGAGCTGAAAACCAAACATGTTTGTTTTTAGTGTTTCTGTAGTCCTATCAGTAGCGGCTCCTGGTGGGAGTGCTGCCGGGCAGTGACGTGGGGCGTAGTAAACACCGGAATACGGATGAATGCAGGTAAGTAGACAATTAAATCAATAAAACGAATTTCGTTGCGCGTGCTGCATCGCCAAATGCGATGCAGCATGCACAACGAAATTCGTTTTATTGATTTAATTGTCTACTTACCTGCATTCATCCGTATTCCGGTGTTTACTACCCCCCACCCTGCCCCTCCCCCGCCCCACGTAACCGCCCGGCAGCACTCCCACCAGGATTCGCTACTGAGTCCTTTGTGTATGTATGCTGCTGAGTGTATGTTGATCTTCAATAGGTTTGTACTGAGTCTCATAATCAAATTTAGCATGTGACATGTACAATGCTACACTCAATACTAGCTTGTGTTCACACTGACATTTGTATGCTTTAGCTGAGACAGTTGGTAACATTAAGCAACATCATTCCTGAGTGTATTACTCTATTCTATGTTACTCCTTACCAGGATCATTCAAGACGTCAACTGCAGAGTTGTGACCAGACCCATGAAACTGTGCCATATTCCAACAGTGATCAGTTGTGGAACTCCCAAAGCGGACTTCCTTCTGAACTGATGATCATTTATTTTTACTTGTGACCATTCTGTTACTGTTTGATCTCATCACAGTGTGAGTTAAGGTGCAAGGTTGGAAAATTTGAATAAAACTGTGCTCCACATTGAGGTGTGCCTTGTCTGTTCGCACACATCCAAAGGCCATCCAGAAACAAAACATATTCCCAGATGATCTGTTTTGGTGACAAAGATTGTTGTTTGTGCTTGCAAATGGTGATATGTTTGCAGACAGTAGACTACAATTGCATCACTACCATGTACTATGGTTTGTGTGATAACCTGGTTGTGTCTATCTATCATTCAGGTTACATTCACTCCCAAGCCAGTAGTCAACTTATCTGAATTGATTTCTTACCCAATTTTGTTGACACCTTCTTCTTTGCTATTTTGTGTGTCATTTCAATAGGTACATTTCTGTTTCAAATTCATGACATGAGCCAGTATTTTGCGCAAAATGATTTATTTTAATTCAAGATTTAATGATAAAAATTCAGGTAATGGGGGAGTGCACAAACAAAACATGGCAAACAAAGTGCAGAGAGGAGTTGGTAGTGTTTGTAGATGGAATCTTCAGAAGTAAAACCACAGTTATTTCAGTCCCAAGTCCAATTTAGACCCTCCAGCCAATGTGGGAGAGTTCAATGAGAGTCAACAAAGTGAACGCTTGGCACACAATGGAGGGTATCAGGAGCAGGTTGTCACTCACTGGGGGTGATGCATAGCCTTCGGTCTCTCAATTAATCAGGGAATTGTAAGCGTGCTACTCACCCGTGAGGGTCTCAAGGCGCTGAGGGGGGGGGGTCCGCAGATCTGTTTAGCCGAAGAGACAGGTCTTGAGGGTTTTCCTGAAGGTGTTCAGGGAGGGGGCGCGTCTGATGTCTGACGGTAGCTCGTTCCAGGTCTTGGCTGCAATGTGAGAGAAGGATCTTCTGCCTGCTCTGGCTCTGTGGATGCGTGGGGTTTCGGCCAGTGCGAGGTTGGAAGATCGGAGGTTTCTTTTGGGTACATGAAAGTTGATTCTGTCATTGAGGTATTTGGGTCCGTTGTTGTGTAGGCATTTGTAGGCGTGAGTGAGGATTTTGAAAGTGACTCTTTTCTCCACGGGGGGCCAGTGGAGACTTCGTAGGTGTTGGCTGATGTGTTCGTGTTGGGGGATGCCGAGGACGAGTCTGGCGGCGGTGTTCTGTATTGTCTGGAGTTTGCGGAGTAGGGACTTGTTGATGCCGGCGTAGAGTGCGTTTCCATAGTCCAGTCTGCTGGTGATGAGTGCGTGGGTGACTGTCTTCCTTGACTCAGGGGGGATCCACTTGAAGGTCTTGTGGAGGATGCGGAGGGTGTTGAAGCAGCTGGAGGTGACGGCGTTAACCTGTCGGTTCATGGTGAGTGATGAGTCGAGTATGATGCCGAGGTTCTTGGCGTGGTCTGAGGGGGTAGGTGGGCTTCCGAGGGCGGTCGGCCACCAGGTGCTGTCCCATGCAGAAGGGGTGGTACCGAGGACGAGGACTTCTGTCTTCTTGGCGTTGAGCTTCAGGCAGCTGTTGGCCATCCAGACTGTGACGTCTTGCATTCCTTTCTGGAAGTTGAGTTTGGCAGTGGTGGGGTCTTTGGTGAGGGAGAGGATGAGCTGGGTGTCGTCGGCATAGGATACGATGTTGAGGCCGTGTTGTCGGACGATGGCTGCGAGGGGGGCCATGTAGATGTTGAAGAGGGTGGGGCTCAGTGATGAACCATGTGGGACTCCGCAGGTGATTTTCATGGGGTCGGAGAGGAAGGGTGGGAGTCTGATCCTTTGGCTTCTTCCGGTGAGGAATGATCGGATCCAGTCCAGGGCTGTTCCTTGTATGCCTGCGTCGGGTAGTCTGGCGACTAGTGTGCGGTGGGAGACGGTGTCGAAGGCCGCTGATAGGCGAGTAGGATGAGGGCTGCGGAGTGGTCTTGGTCCAGGAGGGTGCGGATGTCGTCTGTGGTGGCGAGTAGGGCGGTCTCTGTGCTGTGGTTGCTTCGAAATCCGGATTGGGAAGGGTCGAGGATGGCGTTCTCTTCAATGAATCATGTCAGTTTGACTGTTTTCTCTGCAACTTTGGCTGCGAAGGGGAGAAGCGAGATGGGCCGATAGTTCTTGAGGTCGGTGGGGTCAGCTGTGGGCTTCTTGAGCAGGGGTCTGACTTCTGCGCGCCTGGGAAGGTGCCTGTTTTGAAGGTGGTGTTGATGGTGCATTGTAGTTCGGGTGCGATGGCGGCTGCAGCTCTGTGGTAGATGTGAGGGGGGCAGTGGTCGGTGGGGCCCCCGAGTGGATGCTTTTCATGGTCGAGGCGGTGTCTTCGGCCGTGATCGGTGTCCAGTTGGAGATGGTGGGCTGGCTGGTGTTTCTGGGGGCGGGGGGCCATCTGTGGCACCTGGTGGATGGTCGATGAAGTTGTCGTAGAGGTTTTTGATCTTGAGGTGGAAATAGGTTCCAAGCTTGTCGCAGAGGTCTTGGGATGGGGTGATGTCTGTGGCTTCGCTGCGTGGGTTGGTGAATTCTTGAATGACACTGAAAAGTTCCTTGGAGTTGGTGGAGTTGGCCAGGATTTTGTTGTGGATGAAGTTCCTCTTGGTGGCTCTGATCTGGTTGTGGTAGTCCGTCATGGTGTCCTGGTAGGTGGTGTGGTTTTCGGTTGTCTTGGTGTTTCTCCAGTTCTTCTCCAGGTGTCTGCAGGTGCGTCTGGCTTCTTGGAGGGCAGTGGTGAACCAGGCGGCTTTCCTGGGGTGTTGTCTGTCGGGGTTGCTTTGTGGGGCGAGCTCATCTGCGCAGTTGGAGATCCAGGTGTGGAGTTCTCTGGCTGTGTCGTTTGCGCCGGGTGCCCAGGTGTGGTTGTCTTCGGTGAGGTGGAGTTAAGTTGCTCGTCGGTAACCTTGCTCCAGTTCCTTCGAGGTGGGCGTGGGGCTGGTTTGGGTGCCTTGGGTTTGTTGATGGCAAGTGTACGCAGTGGTGGTCGGTCCATGGCGGCTGCGTTGTGTGGCTGAATTGGACGCTGTTTCCTGCCGCGAAGATGGGGTCGAGGGTGTGTCCTGCTCTGTGGGTCGGTGTGTTGACGAGTTGTTTAAGTCCGATGCTGGCGAGGTTGTCACGAAGGATAGTTTAGTTGGGGTTGCTGGGGTTGTCGAGGTGGAAGTTCAGGTCTCCAATGAGTATGTAGTTTTTTGAGGCGATGGCGTGGGGTGCGATGAAGTTGGTGATGGTGGTGGCGAAGGGTGTTCGGGGGCCGGGGGGTCTGTAGATGAGAGTTCCTCAAAGATTGGCTTTGGGGGTGGTCTGGATCTGGAAGTGCAGGTGTTCAGCGGAGGGGAAGGTTTCGCTGAGGTGGTGAGGCGGAGGGTGTTTTTGTGGGCGATGGGGAGGCCCCCTCCTGGGTGGGGCGGTCTTTCCTCTGGATCTTGTATCCATCTGGGATGGCGGTGCTAATGTCGGGGGCGGTGGATGCGTTGGTCCAGATCTCTGTGAAGAAGGCGATGTCGGGCGAGAGAGAGTCGAGTAGGTTCCAGATTTCCATGGCGTGTTTGTGTATGGAGCGTACGTTGAGGAGGATGAATTTTAGGGTGTCGCCGGTGCTGGCGTCGACGGTGTTGGAGGCCGGGGTGGTGGTGAGGGTCTGGCGGCAGTGGAGGCAGGAGAACTGGCCGTGGGTCTTGTTCGGCAAGGCCTGTTGGCATTCTCTAAGTCTTCCAGGGTTCAGTGCGAGGAGGGTGGTGGTGTCGTAGCGATGGGTAGTTGGAGGTCCAGGGTTCCTGGCGCTGGCCGCGGTCGGGTCGCAGACGGGCACAGACGGGCTTGCCTTTGGCGCGCCTTTGGCGCGCCGGCGGCCGCCATTAAGTAGGAGAGGTGGGAGGGAGGAGAGGCTTGGAGGCGGGAGCGGGGGAATTCCGGGGGGGAATTCCGGGGGGGAGGGGCCGCAGGGGCAGCAGCGGCAAAAGGTGAAAAGAACAGGCAGGCACGAGAAAATAAAAACAGTGGTGGAAATAGAGCAAGACACAGATGGGCACAATAACAGTGGCACAACAGGGAAAAATTAAGAAGAAAAAAAACGGCTGAGAAAAGTTACGGTGGCTGCAGGCAGTCTGGTCCCAGTTGGAGCGGTCTCTCAGTGATCCTTCGACAGACGACCCCTCCCATGCTTGGGACGGGCACCCTCATGTGCAGGCAGCCGCGGTGCAGGGGCCTCTCCGCCAGAGTCCACATCACTCCCTGTGACAGGTGCAGATGTTGATACACCAGATGTTGTGGGCACACAGGGAGGTGTGGACATGTTGGTGGCAATCTGGAGGAGGCAGGTGAGAATGTCCCTGTGCAACACAGTCAGGTCATCAATTTTGGACATGTGTGTCTCCATTCTGCCATAGTGGGCTGCCTGCTGTTGTTGCATGGTCCTGAGGATCCCAACTACCTGGCCAAAATCTCCTGTGGAATCCTCATACGCATGGAGAATTTGTGATATGTGTGGGTCATCTTCAGCAGCAGCACCAGCTGCATGATGGCACATGTCCCCACGGCCCCTCCCACCACCCCTATCCACCTGAGCAGAAATAGTTGTTGCTGGCACAGTCAACACTAATCCTCCTTCATTGTTGACAGTGGTGTTGCTGTCCGCCAACTCCAGAGTGCCCCGTGTTTCTGTGCTTTTGGTGGTGGCTCGGGCTAGTGTGTCCATGAGGGTAGAGGTCAGCTGGGTGTTCTCAGCTCAGGTGGGAGTGGTCGCAGAGGATGCTAATGTTAGTACTGCTGGTGCTGCTGGCTAACCCACACCTGATGTGCAAGGTAGTTCATCGTCATCCGAAGATAGCTGAGAGACCTCAGCGCTTAAAAACTCAGGGTCGAGCAGAGTCTGGGACTGGCTGTCCTGGCTTGTGCCAGATGTGTGGCCAGCTTGGCCTGTGGGTACATAAAAGACACAATGATTGATGTGGATGTTCAGAGCCCCTCAAATCAGACACATTACATAGGCTACTGAACCTTTGGATGAATTTAAGTGCATAGATTGGTCTCCTTCTGCAAGGAGGATGAGTGTTTACAATGGCCAGATCTCCCATCAGGCCCTGCAGTACACAACACATTCCAAATAGCAAGAACACCCCGGGAACTATGGTATCCATGAGAGTGAATGGATATGTGCAGACCAGGAGGTCTGACACTGGTGCCTGGTGTTTGTTGCCCAAGGCCCTGTTGTCAGTTGTGACAAAGTCAGACACCAGTGACCAGTGAAATGCATCCTGCTAGTGAAGTTGTACACACTGTGGGTAAGCTTAGTTCCTGTTGGGCTTTTTGTGGCCTTTCCAATTACTCCTCCTCCCACCCAGCCGAGCTGACTCCTCTGAGACGATGGCTAACTGTGAGTGAGGGGAATTTTAGTAGCAAGGAGGCTGGCACCTCTGCATGTTGTTAAACCTTTGGCCAACTCCCAACAAGGCCTTGTGCACCATACACCATGCAACAGTGTCAGACATATTGCTAGTGAACTACAATTCACTGTCAGGTATACATAGGCCCAGATGAAGTGGTTACCCAGAGAAGACTGACCACATGGCAGAATGGTTTCCTGACAGTTTTTGGAAATGGTTTATCAAGATGTGTGACACTTGTGCCTGGTGTCTGTGTTGGCCACAAATCCCATCATGGCCTTGTGCTCCAAACACCAGTCCCCAGTGTCAGCCATTTTGTCAGTACATTTCCACTCACTGTCAGCTAAGCATAGGTCCAGGTGGGCTGTTTGTGCTGGGTGGTACAAGCGTGAGTAGAACAGGGCCTGCTGGGAGATGTAGTCAGGGCTAACACTCCTCAACCCAACCAGCACAACCAGGTCATCTGTGCCAATGGCTACCTGACAGTGGATGGAAGTGCACTAGCAAGATGGCAGACACAGTTGCATGGTATTTGGTGCACAGTGCCTTGATGTGAGTTGGCTTCAGGGTCAACAACATGCAGCAGTGTCAGCCACCTTGCCAGTACACTTTCCCCCACTGTGAGGTAAGCATAGGCTCAGAGAAGTTAGCAGGGCTGGGTGGGAGGATGAGTATTTGCAATGGCTAGAACTCCCATCAGGCCTTGTCCCACACACACCTTCCCAGCCAGCACCAAAAGCCTACCTGTAACTCTGCTTCCCTGACAGTGAGTGGGAATGTACTTGCAAGATGTCTGACACTGATGACTGGTGCCTATTTGTCCACAACTCCCAGCAGGGTGTAGTTGTCCAGACACCAGCCCACAGTGTCAGCCATTTTGTCATTAAATTTCCACTCACTATCATGTGAGCATGGTTCCTGGTGAGCTGTTTGTGCTGGTTGGGAGGAGGAGCATTTGCCCTGACTCCATCTCCCATCAGGCTCTGTCCTCCACAAACCTTCCCACCCATACTAAATAGCTTACCTGGGACTCTGCTTTCCTGACAGTGAGTGGCAATGTGCTGCCAAGATGGCTTACACTGTGGACTGGTGTTCTGGAACATAAGGTCATGATGGGAGTTGTGGTCAACTCTGACAACAGGCACAGTGTCAGACATCTTGCCAGTACATTTCTATTCACTGACACGGGCTGCATAGTTCCAGGTGTGCTGTTTGGGATGGCTGGGAAGGTGTGTGTAGGACAGAGCCTGATGGTAGATGTAGTCAGTGGAGACATTCCTCTTCCCAGGCATCCCAACCAGGCCATCAGTAAGAGTGATGTGCTGACAATGATCAAAGTGTACATTCAAGATGTTTGACACTGGTGCCTACAGTTTGTTTTGGCCACAAATCCCATCATGTCCTTGGGTTCCAGAACACGAGTCCCCAGTGTCCAGTTGAGTTAGTATTCATCAGACTCTTGTGCTCCTGGTATACCATGGACACTCTCTGGCGGAACGATGGCACGCACCTTCACCTCCCAGGAAGTGAAGTGCACGGGTGGTACAGGAGGGCCACCGCCAGTCTGCTGACTCAGGGCGTGTTCTCTTGAAATAAGGTTCTTGACCCTCCTTTGTGCATCATAGTACCTGTTCCTGATATCATCCATTGTGTGCAGGCAAGGTGCATGAGCGTTCACCTTGTTGACTATCCTCTCCCACATCCTATTTCTCTGGGACAGGGGGGGTCTGTTGGGCAAGGTGCCTAAATAACTGTGGCTCTACTCTGACAATTTCATCTACAAGCACTTCCAACTCCTTTTCTGTGAACCTTGGGTGCTTCTTGGGGGGCATGGTGAGGGTGAGGATGAAGATGGAGGTGTGGTTGAGTGTGAAGGTGAGGGTGAGTGTGGATAAGTGAAAGAGTGTGTGTTTGAGGGTGTCCTTTAGCAAAACAAAAATGTGTGCAACTTGTGTGGTGGCTGAAGTGTGTGTATGAGGCAGAGCAGTGAATCAGTTTAGGTGTCCTCTAAGGCGTTCTGTAGTTGCAAAGGATCATAGTCATCAGTTTGGCCCTTTTTATAGGTGGATTGGTGGGTGTGGCATTTTTTTTTCCATTGGAGTTGCCAATGCTTGTTTTTACATTATTTGATATTTTCAAGCTGCCTTATGTGACACAAAACGACACGGTTCGAAAACCGTGTCGTATGCATCATCATCTGTTCGTGTGGTAAACCGAGTCTGATTCATGGCCGCATTGCTATTGTCTATGTTTACTTATGAGTCGGTCGCTTCAGGCTTGTTTCTGAACAAATCGGTCAGACGGGTTAAACTCCAGACGACTCGGTGGGAGTTAACATGCATCGTACTCAGTCGTCCGGGATGCTCGCGGTCGACTCGTTTGGAAAGCATTCCAGGACCGAGACAGTCGGAATGCTTTCCTAACGAGATCGGAATCAGGCCCTTAGTAACCCCTATGGTATTCCCTAAAGGTGTATAGGGCAGGGTGCACAGTATTTAGAAGGGAGGGAATTTGCATTTAAGTTTAACATGTCCTTACAGTAAAAAAATCCTAACGTCAGTTTTTACTGTAGCAAGCCCATCTCTCCCATAGACTAACACTGGGTTACCTTATTACACTTAATAAGTGATAACTTCAATTTAGAAACAGACAGAGAAATACTTTTTCCAATGATTTGAATTGTAATTTATAATCCTCTTTAATTGCAAAGATGGATTTTAAGTTACTATCCTCAAAATGCTACTTTTAGAAAGTTTTTTTCTGGCTAAACCAAATGTGCCATTCTCCCAGTGGGTTCACTGACAGAATATTGACCCTGCAAATATCGAGACACAAATATATCAGGACCAAAACATTGATGGCAAAAATATTGTCATCATTTCTTTATAATGGTAAGTACAAAAATATCGAAAAATAAATATCGATGTCATTAATATAGTTGTATTAAATATCGATTTTTAATATATATAACATAAAATAATAAATATTAAATATATTAAATAGTAACATTAATTTAAATAAATTTAAAATAATTTAATATATATCTTAACGAATATCACAAAAACACTTAATTTAAAAAAGTTAAACTCACATATATAATTAAATAATATATATATTTACATATATCTACTTACAAAAAATGTATTAAACTAATAATTTTAATGTAGATCAGAATTTAAAAATAATGTAAAAACAAATAAATATATATATACATATACCATTACCATAAAGGGGCTGATAACGATACGGCCAGTAAAGGCTCCGACCTGCAGTCGGAGCCTTTAGGGCCGCATCGTAATGGGCCAGTCGGTTTACTTTCCGACCGCCTCATTATGTTGGAGGCGGTCGGAAAGAAAACCTGCCGGTCATTCCGGCTGGCTTCCGATGGGCTCGGAGAGCCTGTCCGCCAATCGGAAGCAGGTAAGTAATCTCAAGGGCGGGTCTTTCCGCCCTTGAGATTACGATCACAGTTTCGGACATGGTTTCCATGCCAGTCTGTACGACAGAAAAACCATGTCGGAAAGCCTGTTTGGGGGCCGACAGCAGGGCCCCCTTTGGTGCATGGCCTCCGGTTGGAGGCCGAGGGGGCACCTATGGTGCCCCCCTGTTGATCCCTGCACCCTGTGGCAGGCACCTTAAGGTGCCTGCCACAGGGTGCAGGGATGAACTGCACCTCCCATTTCACTATGGGAGCATGCATTACAGCCGGTTTACGGCTGTAATGCATGCTCCCAAAGTGAAATATAGGAATGCGACCGTACAGTGTTCAGTCGCATTCTAATGGGGTGGTCGGGGCCACCAACCGGGTGTCGGTCTAAGGACCGAGTCGGGCGAAAGTGATTCCGCCCAACATCATAATAACCCCCAACATCTTTAATTACAAAAGGTTCTAATGAAATAAAAAAAATTGAACAACTTAAAATTCTTTACATTTAGTAAAAATTATTTTACACATTAAAAATATTGATAATTCAAAATATTATAATTTTAAATAAATAAAAACATAATAATATAAATTATAGCAGCTTAAAATAAATTATAAAATATAAAATGTAATACATATACTATTCCCACTACAATTTATACCAAACTGTTAAAATAAATATATAAAGACTGTACTACTCCCACGTCACACAATGCAAAAATAATAAAACTGGTTAAAATTTACAAATCTCCCTCCAATAAAATGCAACAGTAGCAAAAGAGTTGTATTATGGATAAGTAATATTTATTGTACCCATTCCAGCCAGTACAACAGTAGGGAAAGTGTTAGATTGAGGAGGGGTAAAATTTACTATTCCCACCCCAATGAGTGTAACAGCAGGGAAAGTGTTGGATAGCGGAAGAGTAAAATTCACTATTCCCACTCCAGTCAGTACAATAGTAGGGAAAGTGTTGGATTGTGGAGGGCTAAAATGTACTCTTCCCACTCCAATAAGTGCAACAGTAGGGAAAGTGTTGGCTAGCGGAGGGTAAAATTTACTATTCCCACTCCAATAAGTGCAACAGTAGGGAAAGTGTTGGATAGCAGAGGGGTAAAATTTACTATTCCCACTTCAGTCAGTACAACAGTAAGGAAAGTGTTGGATTGTGGAGGTGTAAAATGTACTGTTCCCACTCCAATAAGTGCCACAGTAGGAAAAGTGTTGGATAGCGGAGGGGTAAAATTTACTATTTCCACTCCACTAAGCGCAACAGTAGGGAAAGTGTTGGATAGCAGAGGGGTAAAATTTACTATTCCGACTCCAGTCAGTTCAACATTAAAAACAAACAAAATATCTTCAACAAAATAAAATTCTTTTAAAAACAAAGTAAATAAAAAAATATATAAATATGTTGAACAATAAAATAAAAATATATGTAATATTTAAAAAATTAAAAATATAAATATATTACAATGTTTAATACATATCACAAATACCTACAAATATTATTATAAAAGAAAATACAAAAATACTTTTCATACAAATAAATAATTTTATTTAGAAATTATTGATTGACAAAAACATTATTTATTACATAAATGTAGTTTAGTTACTTTCCACCCTAAAACACCACAAAACTGACAACCTGCACCTAACAAATTAGTTACACTATTAATATAAATATTCAAAGACAAACTCATTTTCATTAATTAAATATGAATTATTAATTATTTATAAATAATGCACTTTCCACAATAAACCCCCACAAGACACAGAGCACACTCATAGCATTTAACCAAAAATTATTTACACCATTAACATAATTAATTATTAAATTAATAATTAGTATTAATTAAAAAACGTATTATTAATTGCTTAAAATTAATTTACTTCCAAACCCATACCGGTACAAAACCCACAACCCTCATCTAAAATCTAAAATAAATGAATTTCAATGCACAATTATCATAATTGATTGTCAATTAAACAAATATTATTAAATAAAAACAAAATTATAATTCATTAAAATGAATTACCTTCCCACCCTTTACCCCTATAATCCCCACAACCCGCACCTAAAATGAAACTTTAAAAAAAATTGTTGCACAATTAAACTTAATTTTCAATTAAATAACTCATTGTATTTAACAACTAATTATAAATTAATTAAAATGTATTTACTCCCCACCCATTTGCCCTATCGAACCAAAACCCGCACCTATAAACAATTTATTAAACAATTAACAATTAGTTAATATTAATTATCAACTAATTATTAATTAATTAAAAATAAATTACGTCCACCCTTTACCCCTATAAACCCCGCAACCCACACCTAAAAAAAAATTCATTGCACAATAAACACAATTAATTATCAATGAATTCATTAATATTAATTAACAACTAATTATTAATTCATTACAACAAAATTACTTCCGACCCTTTACCCCTATAAACCCCACAGACCCACATATAAAATGTACCCACAAAAAATTAAAAGCACAATTAACACAACTAAATATCAATTAAATAATTATATTAAATTAAAAATGATCATTAATTTATTATAATTAAATTACTTCCCACCCTATTCCCCTATAAACCCACAACCTGCCACGGAACTAAAAACACAACATTTAATTACATTAAATTTAATAACTACTAAAAATTTAACATATATATTAAAAAACATAAACAATACTTATACAAAAAAATTACATCACATACATTTTAAATATTTACTAAAATACATAACACTAATTAAAAAACGATATTTTAAACAACCATATTTTTGCAAACTATATTAATGACTTCTATATTTTAAAAATCGATAATACTTACCTTAAAATCAATAATCTTGATATCGATATTCTTGCTCACAATATTTGCTAATCGCGATATTTTAGACTCGATATTTTGGCATGGGAAGTTTTTTTTCAGTATTCTGTCTAAATGCCCTCCCAGTGCCCAGGGTCACATGACTGTGAATGGCTTTCCAGGGCTGTGTTGTGTATTCCTTCCAGACATTGGGGCAGAGGGGCCTTGGGTGTGGCCTCCTGAACAGGATGGCCTGGAGGGTTGTACTCAGTCCTTCCTGATCTTCAAAGGGTAGCCTGAGGGCTGTGTCCATCACCTTCATGACTTCTAAGGCGACCCGCCCTGTCACTGACATATGCAGCTCACACATAGGGGTGCCTGCCTTTGTCTTCCTATACACTTTGAAGCCAAATCCAGGAGAAGAGGCAGAAATTACCAGAACCAGATTGTGAATAGACAAAGAGAGGGACCCCCACACAGGCTGGAACTGGGTATAAAACTGGCACCCTCAGAAGCTCTTTTCAGAACACTTCTGGATATGTGGTGGTTTCAGAAGAAGGACTGTCCTGCTGTCTGAAGAAGGAAGACTGGAACTTCTTGCCTTGAATCCAAGATTCCCAAAAGTGGTTCCAAAGGTCAGTTGGTTGGCCTGTTAGAGCCACAGGGACTTAACAAGCTTCTAGAGGCCTTCCTTGCAACTGCCAAGCTAACAGGCACCACCTGGACCTGCCTAAGCCCTACTGCTGGCCTCTGTGAATCCTAATCCTCAAGAGATACCCCCAGTCCTGGATCCTTGGTACCAGAGTGTACTCCTGTGCTTCAAAACTGAGCTACAAGTGGAAGTCCAGAAGTTTGATGCTCTTCGCAACAACAAGTGTGCTCCTCACGTCAGCAATGATCATTGCATTTCCCACCAAGGCGAAGTTCCGGCGGCGACTTGCCCTTCTTGCCAAACAGTGACTGCCTACCTCCTGCCAATGCGAGGCTCCAGCAGCAGCCTTATGTATGCGCCGACAATGATCTCCTTGTGACCCCCACCGATTGAAAGCTCCAGCTGAGGCTCTTCATGTGGACTTTTAGAAGGTAAATTATACACTGGGACAAAACGTGTCCCTGAATGGAACCTGCACTCCATCACAGTCAGTCTGAACTTGTGACTTTGATGCAATCCAGCGGGACCAGATAACCTCGAATGGTGCTTTGTGCTTTTTGTGCTATTTTCACCTTTAAAAATTCATAACTCTGGTTCTGCTGATTAGATTTTTGTCATTTTCGTGTCATGTTATTTAATCAAATCTACTCTATTGTTCTAAATTGTTTTTTTCTTGTGTTGTGTTGTCACTTTATTACTGTTTGAGTGCTGCATAACTACGTTAAACGTTGCCTCTAAGTTAAACTTGAATGCTTTTTTGCCAAGCTACCAAAGGGTTAAGCCAAGGTTTATTTAGTGAATTTTGTGGTTCACCCTGACAGGGATTGTTTTATAATTTGACTGGGGCTCTCATCCCTCTCAACTAATAACCCATTTTTTACACTATTGAATAGCTTTACAAAAGGACCAGCAAGGGAACTAATGAGTACGGCTAAAATGTCAGGTGACCCAATGTCTAGCAATTCGTTTTTACAGCTTAGTGCTACCTTTATCCTAAAAGGAACACATCCAAACAGGTGACCAGTCCCCAAGGATGTAGCTTCAATGCTGAAAGTAAGGTAGCCCAACCTATAGAAAGAAGATGTTATCTAAGTTTCTTGAAAAACATATATGTGATGCCTGTCTATAAAATCTCCCACATTTAGCTTTGCATTTAGACCCACAACATTCCAATACAGCAAATTATTCAGAGAATGTTCTGTAGGGCCTTCTGGGCTGTGATTGTTATGAATATCAGTTAATTTTGAACAATAATTACTACCCTGATTGGTGTTGGGGTCAGTGTATCAGCTGCCTCCAAAGTCTTACGAATAGGAAATATCGGTATAAGACTGTTAGTTGGAGCGACCCAGGTCCTAATGTCTACATTTCAGTTGGATGTCAATCTATGTCATTAAGACATTATGCCTTTACGCTGTTCAGTAAAATAGAGTGGGCTCGGACTCTTCCCCTGATACAGTGATCAGTTGGATCCCTGGTAGGAACAAAGGGGCCTATTAGGATGGCGGGCGGACCTGAGTCCGCCCGCCATCCTCCCGGTGTTGGGACCGGCCGCCAGACGTGCGGCAGTCCCGCACCGCTAATTAGGATGCGACCGCCACCCTGGCGGTCGCATCCTGCATATTTGACATGGCGGCGGGTGCTGCTTACAGCAGCACCCGCCGCAATGCCAAAATGGCATGTTGTGCATTTGCATGCACAACGTGGCAAGCACCGCGCGGTGCCTGCCACCCTGAGCATGCAAATGGAGGCGGGTACTATGGGTACCCCCCAAGTGCACCCCCCACCCCACCACCCCCCCGGGGGCCCGCATAGGGCCCCCAAAGAACATCCCCGCCAGCCATTCCATGCTAGGCACCGCCACCATATTAGGGGCCAATTCCGCCCGGCCGGCAATCGGAACGATTGCCGACCGGCGGAAAAGCGGCGGACGCACTTTGCTTCCGCTGCAAAACCCCCCGCCATTGTAATATGGCGGGGGGTTTCACTCGTTACGATGTCGTGACGGTCGCCACCGCCAGCTCGGCGGTGGCGAACGTCACGACATCATAATGAGCCCCTAAGTGCAACTCATTCAGAGGTTTGAGTTTAAATTGATTTCTGATCCATTTCTTAGAAAAGTGCATATATCAATATCCACTTGGCCCTCTACAAGATCTTCCTTAACAAGTACCAGTGATGTATAATCATATGGCTCATGAGAGGAAGAACGATGCTTTCTTGGAATTAGGTCGAACATATGATGCACAGAGTAGCAGTATTTGTCTGATCCAGTGTATCACTTTGTTTGTCAAAGTATAAGTGTCTCTCAAGGAATGTGACTGTAGTTTAGGGACTACAGCACCCTGCTCCTTTCAGATAAGAATTGTTGTAATGCTGAGAGGTTGCCCTGATTCACCATAGCCCCCCTGTTTTATGAACATTAACTTTATAGGGAAATCAAATGAGGAGATAGCGCAATGCAACACTTTGGCAGATGCTCACTAGTGCTGATGTTTATTAATTTATTTTATTTTTATTTTTATAGCACAAACTTGACCCGTGTGGGTATCAGTGCGCTTTACAAATTTACAGAGAGCAGCACATTGATAACAATAAAATCATATATGAAGAATAAAAATACAGGATATAGGTAGCACCCAGAGAGGAGGGTACACTTTACAATGTTCAAGAGCAGAGGGGATAGGTCAATAAAAGCCAAAATATCATAGTCTATAAAACTATAGAATCAGGCAGTGTCAAGAAACGGGAGGGTATAGTCAGGACTGACAAGGTGAAAACACTGAAGTCGCCGGTGAGAGTAGTCATGAGTGTGATTGAGGGTAGAAGGGTATCTTAGGGGATGATTATGAGTTTGGCGGTTTGCATAGCGCAAAACAGCCTGCGCCATGCCACCACCGTGCATGTGCAAGTCCGTCAGCTGTATTACGAGTTTCGCAAGCAGATCCGCCACTGCCGGCTTGGCAGTTCAGCCAGTGATCTAGCGCCAGCCTCGCGGATAGGAAACCCGTTGTTGGTTCACCGCCGTGCACAGCCTGCACCACAAGCCTGAACGCCGAACGCATTACGAGTACAAAAAGGCATCAGCGGTCCAGTAGTGGCTCAGACCATTAGGCAGTCCTGCGGCATCTTCCAATGCCTACATTATAAGCAACAAATCACAGCACAATTCCAATTTTAATGAACCAACGTTCATTGGCAGGTTCAAACACCACATGTACATGAAGCAACGTAACAAATTGACACGTTTTTCGCCCAGCCCATTAAACAGCTTCAAAATGCAGACCACAATCCCTTTAGAAGAATACCGAAACGCCATTATTTATCATCGTCTTCATCACCATAACCAGTACCCTGAGCACACATTCAGCATCACCCACAGACCACTTGTGTCACTTCCTCGTCCCCCTTCCTGCACGCTAAACCACCACATCTTATCACCTCTTTTTCTGTTCAAATCCTTTCGTTCAAATTTCGATTACACAACCCCACCATGCCTTGCAAAAAAATGGCATTCAGCACAGAGGAGCTCACTATCATGGTGGATGAAATCATCCGAGTCGAACCCCATATTTTCGGTTCCCAAGTCCTGACTACTCCTCACACACGTGAACAGGAGTTGTGGACCATGATAGTCAACAAAATGAACGGTGTCTGCAACAACCTCCGCACACAAGGAGATATCCGGAAGAGGTGGAACAACCTCAGGTCCCACATCAAAAACAAGCATACCAACTATCCCAAGGAGGCCCAAAGGACAGGCGGTGGCCCTCCCAGGGCACCAGTAGAACTACAGCCATTAGGAGGAGAGGGTTTTGGAAATCCTACAAACTGAGGGCATGACTGGAATGCAGGGGGGAATCGACACTGGTAAGTGACCACAATACAAATGTCCCCACTAAACATGAATGTGTCTGTTAACAAGAATGCCCTGCCTGTACACTTCTCCATCGACCCTTACAATACACATTACTGAAACTATTGTATTCAAATGTCTCTTATGTGGCTATGCAAATAAGGTGAAATGATTCACCATACACACATATTTAATGTCTATCCACATATGCAAATGGAGTCTGTAAGTGGAGTACCATTTCAAACTTTTTTACAACAGTCACTTCAAGAATTACCAATGATTACAAATGGATTCCAACAACAATATTCACAACTGTACATAAAGTAAGTGTAACAGTATGGATAATGCAATGTAACATAACTTCCATTTGTTGCTGGGACACTGCACATCGACATATTGAGGCTCAGAACCATAAAAATATATCCAGAGTCACCTCACCTCCACCCTCACCTGCACTCCACCCCCAACTTCGACAGACACCAACACAGTGGCAAGCAACCTCCACCAATGGATCACCAACTGTGCCAACACATTCGCCCCCTCCAGAACTCCACGAGACGACACAACAAGTAAGCTAACTGGTTCACCATGGCACTCCAAGATTCCAAGCGCTCCTGCCGACAACTGGAAAAGATATGGAGAAACAACAAAACTCCGGAAGCACGCCCGCCTACAAAACAGCCACCACAGCACACTACCAACTCATCAAATCCACAAAGAAAAACTTCCTCCAAGACAGAATCCTCTCCAATGCCCACAACTCCAAGGAACTCTTTACCATCATACAGGAATTTGCCAAATCCAACAGCAAAACAACTGACTTCCCTCCCTCTCAAGACTCTGCAACAGACTCCGCTCCTTTTTTCACTTCAAGATCAAGACGCTCTATGACAGCTTCAATGACCAAGACCTCTGCACCGCCCCAACCCCCACCCGCACCAATGCCACCCAAGAGACCCTTCTTACCTTGACCCCACTCACAACAGAAGACACCATAAAGACCATAAAGAGTATCCACTCTGGAGCATCTTCTGACCCCTGCACGCCACACATCTTCCACAGGGCTGCCACTGCAAGTGCACCCGAGCTATGTCGAACCATCAACTGCTCCCTCGAGACCGCCACATTCCCGGACAACTGGAAGCGTGCTGAAGTCAACACCCTCCTAAAAAAGCCCTCCGAAGACCCGACGGATCTCAAGAACTTCAGGCCCATATCACTGCTCCCTTTCGCAGCCAAGGTCATTGAAAAGGTGGTCAATACAAGAAAAGTCCCTAGACTGGCTACGATCATTCCTCACAGGCAGAACACAGAGTGTAAGACTCCCGCCCTTCCTCTCAGAACTGACAGAGATCAGATGCGGAGTACCCCAAGGATCCTCCCTCAGCCCCACCCTCTTCAACGTTTACATGGCCCCCCTCGCAACCATCGTCAGAAACCACGGGCTCAACATTGTCTCCTACGCCGATGACACCCAGCTCATTCTCTCCCTCACCAAGGAACCCGACATCACCAGGCACAATTTACAAGAAGGAATGAAATCTGTCACAACCTGGATGATAAACAGCTGCCTGAAACTCAACTCGAAGAAAACAGAAGTCCTCATCCTCAGTTCCACCCCCCCGCCCTCAGAAACCCACTGACCCCAACGGACCACACACGTAACTTAGGTATCATACTAGACTCATCACTCAACATGAATCGCCAGATCAACGCCGTCTCCTCCGCATGCTTCAACACCCTCCGCATAATGCGCAAGACATTCAAGTGGATCCCCTCGACTCCAGGAAAACAGTCACTCACGCACTCATCACCAGCAGACTGGACTATGGCAATGCCCTCCATGCCGGAATCAACAAAAACCTCCTTTGCAAACTCCAGCCAGACTAATCCTTGATATCCCTTGGCACAACTACATCAAAAACACCTCCGGAACCTCCACTGGCTCCCCATCAATAGAAGAATAACTTTCAAGCTGCTCACGCATGCCTACAAGGCCCTCCACAACACTGGACCCCAATACCTCAACGACCACATCTCCTTCCATGCCCCCAAGTTAAACCTCCGCTCAGCCAACATCTCCCTAGCCACCGTCCCACACTACTACAGGACCAGAGCAGGTGGAAGGTCCATCTCCTACCTCGCAGCCAAGACCTGTAACAATCTCCCCCTTCACCTCCTGTGAAGCCCGACACTGCACCAATTCAGGAAGAACCTCAAGACCTGGCTCTTCGAATGACCCCAAAGGAGCTGCTCACACCCACCCCGCAGCACCTTGAGACCCTAACGGGTGAGTAGTGCGCTTTACAAAACCCTGATTGATTGATTGACTAACAGACCATGTATCCCTACATGCATGGACACAACTCAACCATCACACACATGCCAGAATGTCTGTCATCTACACTTTTTTCACAAATGAGTTAGATCTACACACCAGCAATTGTAACATCCAATCTCTGGGGATGGGCAAAACACTCTTGACTCACAGAGACAATGAAAGGTGGTAGTGCAGCAGCAATATATCCAACATAGAACATAGAAGAATGTTGTTTAACATCTCAGAAGATCTGCACACCAATTGCGTGGTGAATCGCGAAAGAACTAGACAGCTCGGAAGTCCATTGACTTGACAGTCAATAAGCGTCACAAGAAATGTAGATCAAAGTGCACAACACAACAACGAACTGCAGACAGATAGGTATACAAATCAGTTAACAGAACATTGATTAAGAAATGTAGATTGATCAGAGTAACCTCCCCCCTTCGACTAATCGTCCAGTGACTATGAATTGTCAGAAAAAACATCAGCCAATGTACTTCCACCAAATGATTTCAAACATACTTCTGCAACCATTTAGACTTTTGAAGTAAATCAATGGCAAGTATATCTCTCAATCCAAAACTTCTTTAACAATCCATTGATCCATTAGCGACTCGAAGTGACAGACACTGCAAACCTGAATCAGTTTCTGATGCCATAAGAAATTCTTCTGCCCAGTATATGAACTCCAAATTACAGACATGATCCTGATCTCTACCCAATCCTGGGATAGGTAACTAACTGACCTTCAAACATGTCAGTCGATCATCCAATCAGGCTGCTGTGTGTTGATGCACTTTCTTCAGGTGAGACTATTGTCTCTAACCGCGCATGATGGAGCAATTGCAAGCCAGATTGACAAATTAGATAATGGTTTAGTAATGAACTCATTAGCAGCACAAAGTCTTGGTCACCCGAGGTGAATGTAAGCAAAGATCCAGTGCCCACAGAAAGGGACACCATAGATAGTGGAAAACAGGCTGTATGCATCCAGGCAGGTCAAAACATAAGGGACCAATGATGCTCCAATTCTCTCAAAACCATGATGCCGAATATCTGCAGCATCCTGTCATGACACAATTGAAGCACCTGTTCCTCAAGCTGGACCATAGATGATGACTCCATTGTTGAACAGTAGATATATGAACAGACCTCCCTTATTTAGGAACAGCCACAACGAGGAGAGACCAAACACACAGTCAACTCTTGAATTAATGAAACTCTGAACCAACATAAACACAGTACATAAGTATCAGAAATAGCCCGAACTGATAACATATGTCTAATAAGCAGATTCCTTAGGTCTATGAAGTATGACCACTGATGTTACATATCTACAGACTGCACAAAGGATGACTGTGTGCAACAATGACTGTGTTTCACTACATATCCATAACACCTGCCTCATGAATGTCAAGCAACCAGATCTGAGAGTTACATCTCAGGCCTATTAGCTGAAAGGAAATGTCCTTTCAAAGTAGGAATGGAAGGTCACGACAAACTCACTCTACCCCGTGTGAAGGAGGCAATGAGACCCTGTTTGAATATCATACGAGCCGGGTCAGCATCCAGACCGAGGCCATTCTCAATCACATACCAAACCAATTTGTGGAATACAAAGCAGTCCGACCTCAGCCACTGGAAGAGCATGAAACAGATGATAAAGGAGCGTAGTGCTGCAACTTTTGATCATTAAATACAAAACAAGGTCAACAACAATTGCTAGTGTGTGAACTCCGGACATATCAACAAACAGATGACAGTTCCACAATCAATATACAAATACAACTGTGTTAAAAAATACATGAGTTCATTACTTACGTTGCAGGTAGGGCGAAGGTGGAAAATACTGTGTTAGACAACCTAGGATCAACACAAGGATACAGAGACACTGGTCCATGTGTCATGCATAATAGAAAAATAAATAACTGGATCATGTCTTACATAAGACACTGTGTGACAACTGCACAGCAAACTGATTGTCTGCTAGATGCACTTCAAAGTGCCCCACCTGTCACAATGCGGAGCATGTGAAATGTATATGTTGTATGCCAATGAATGGGATGATGGATGTCATTACGAATAAGACCACTGTAGATATCAGTCTGTGTCTGTAAGCTCTTGTAACTTCACATATCAAAGTTGTAAGTTAGAATATGTCCACCCTCAGATAACAATTCCATTTCTAACAGTTGTGTTTTCCTTCACAGATGAACCTACCCTGATGCACATCAGAGTCAGGACAGGGAGCAGAGTCAAACCACTGAACCTGAAGATGCCCAAGAAGCCCTCAGTGATGACGCTGACTTCGTAGACGTGGACGATGACAACACTCCTAGCACTTCTGTGCAGCTCAGTCAGACAGCCTCAGTTGGTCTCATTGAGCACACATCTCCAACTACCACAGCTGGTACAACAACATCCACAACCAGTGCCCCAGCACAGGCGGACCGATACGTAGCTTGCCAGTACCACCTGCTCAGGTGCGTAACATCCACACAGACAGTGAGGAGGCGGGACTAAGTGGCAGCAGCCAGTCCTGTGTAAGTGCAACAGCCGGGGAGTGTAGCCAGACATGCTGGAAGGAGAATTGTGCCCAACCCATTTGAGTACACTGAGGAGACTGACACCCAGCCTGTGGAGCAGACAGACTCAGTTGGTGTCACTGGGCCCACACCTCCAACCACCACAGCTGTTGCATCACAAACCACAACCAGTGCCCCTAGTACAAGTAGGCCAATTCCTTGCTGACCTGTTCCGCATCCTCAAGTGGCGAATGCCATCACAGACACAGAGGAGGCTGGAACGTGTGACAGAAGGCAGCCTCGTACTAGGGGAACTGACAGTGGTCCCAGACGTGGTAGAAGGAGACATGTGGTGCACCCAGCTGAGCCCACTGAGAATCTGAATGCGGAGGCTGCCCTCGCCCAAGTAATGGGTTTTTACCAAGACTTCCGTGGTGCGTTGGGCCAGGTAGTGTCTGTCTTGAGGGAAATGACAGAGCTGCACCGGTCCAGTGACCAGGCTGGAGGCCATTCAGCAAGATCTCTCTGGTTTGCGCACAGAGGTGGCCTCTCTGGTCAGTGTCCTACGGAACATCAATTACAACCTCAGCCGGCCTTTCACACCCTCATCCACCACACCCTCTGGTCCAAGCACAGCACAGGTCAGCCATCAACATCAGTAGCAGCCAGAGGATGTGATGTTCCATCTGAGGAGGACAGTCAACCAGACACAAGATTCTGCAGCTCCAGATCCCACCCAAGTCAGGAAGAGGGGACGTTTACCTAAAAAGTGAGGAGGGAAGATTTCCAAAACCTCAAGGCCCGCCAGTGGTCCACCTTGACCATGGTGTCTGTCTGTGTGCTAACAGCACCCCCACTTTGTTGACTGTTCCCATACACAACTCCTGTCACTGATGTAAGGAATAAGTATGACTTTGCTAATGGAAAATGGACTGCAGTCCAAACATTATATTCATCCAGAAAGTTTTCTTCTGCACTTTTTCATTGCTTCACATGTACCACAATTTACTATGGGACATTGTTCACAAAACCTATTCCCCTGTTTCCTGCACAAAATAAATATCCATCACCTAAACATGTTGTCAATCCTTATTTCACAACAGCTCGTGTGGGTGTGGTATGATGTATATATATCCTAATTAAGATACAATGCCATCCGAAACATGCCAAAGTAATCTAGATAAAGGGTTGCATGATGCAAAATAAACTATGTCAAGTAATGATATACACTAAGGTGACTGGTCTTGTCCAAATGTTAGAGCAACAGTGAATTCAGACTCAGAGATTGTCTGAGAAGTCGTAAGAAAAAGTAACCTTTACTCAGTCAGGCAGTGTTGCAGAAACAGAGCTTGATGTTGCTCGGAAACAGATGTTAGAAATCGACACATCTCCTACATCCTTCTCTCCACAGGTTCAAATCAACCCAAATTGTCTAGCATTAGGTGTAGGGTGCCAAAGCCAGTTATGTGGCATCACACATTCAGCCCAAACGCCATATCTTAACATGCCTGTTACTACATACAGGCACTAAAGCCTGCGGTGGCACACATCAGAGTAGCAGAACACCTTGCTTTGGTCACAATCCCCACAATGTTGATGTCACATATCATACACATTAGCTTGTGCAATGACGCATCATAAACAAATGTACCTTAGATGTCAGGAACAAAACATCCATTGGTAGTGCAAAGTGCCTTCCTTGTGGGTCTGTACAATCCACCCCCAATACGAAGTTCCAACAGGAATCTCCAATGTACACTTCGTACATCAGAACTGCAGCACATACACACTGAAGTCATGACGCAGAAATGAACTATTGAAGAAGATGTGTAGACACCAGTAACACAACAACACAGATGCTATTAAATTACATACAGATTTTTTACAAAACACCAATTAACACTTCACGATTGCACACTGGTCACTACAGGAGTGTCACACACATGTGTCACAATCAATCATCCAAATCAGCCCATATCATCTGTCCCAGGCCACACATTGTTGCAATCATTGGACACTTGACGTTAACATCCTTCTCTAAACCCCATGCTACAACGTCTGCATCCACACTCTTAAAACACATATCTGCTATTGTGAAAAGTAGTTTCGTATAAGGTGCTGTCTAACATCTTCTCCTACATCTTCCTCACTGTCGTAGTCTCCACTAAGCATTTTGTGTGCCTAACCCGGTGGGTTCCCATGTCCTGCTCCATCATCATCATCATCACAATCAATGAGAGGTACTTCATGCCTTAGGGCAATGTTGTGTAGGATGCAACAGGCCACGGTGATCTGACACACCTTCCCGGATGAGTAGAGGAGGGCCCCACCACTCTTATCCAGGCATCTGAACCTGGCTTTCAGGAGCCCAAAAGCCCGCTCCACTGGTGACGTGTCCTGCCATGGGCCTCTTGGTAGCGGACTTCCCCTGGCGTTGTGGGATTCCTCAGCAGCGTCAATAGACATGGCATGTTTGGATATACTGAATCACCTACAGGTGCCAATGATAGTAGTGCACAATGTGTCAACAGGATAATTTAACACAGTAAAAGAGATGTCATAATTATGAGGAAACATACATTACACCTACCCACAAGCGAGGCCCTCTCTGGTCTGATTCGTGACATCAGTTGTGGAATGCTGCTGTTCCGTAGCATGAAGGCATCATGTGCAGATCCTGGGAACTTGGCACAGAAGTGGGTGATGTAAAAATCTGCAAGACAAACCACTTGCATATTGATTGAATGATAGTGTTTCCTGTTCCTATACACCTGCTCACGGTCGTGTGATGGAACCAAGCTGATATGTGTGCCATCTATGGCTCCGATCACATTGGGGATGTGACCAAGTGCAAAACATTTTCCCTTCACATGTGCCAAATCGTCGTGTTATGGAAACTGTCTTTATGTCCCAACGTGCTTCAATAGAGCTTGAAGGACTTCTGTAAGCACCATACAGAACTTGGGTTGTGACATCCCACCTGATGTGGCAATCGTGAATTGGAATGTACCTGTGGCAAAGAAATGTAACACCGCCAACACCTTGACAAGTGGCGTGATATTGTGAGGATTATTCAGTTCTGCTGAAATGTCTGGCTTCAGATGCTCTGTAAGATCCAAAATAGTTTGACGATCTAAACGGTACTTCTGGATCAAATGTCGTTCTTGCATGTTGAGAAGATCAGGAAATGGTCTATAGACCGGAGGCATGCGTCTCCTCCTCCTCAGATACATAGGTGAGAGACAGAAGCCACATGTGCGAATGAGGCATGAAAATACTGTACAAATGTGTCACATGGATGCTGTTTTCAAACAAAAACAAATTAAACAACATTGATTGAAACAACATATGCTTCATACCATTCACACATTTTTCATACATACATTACTTGGCTACATCAAATATGTACCACAGAGGCAAGATCAGATCAAAAGCCTTGGCATTTGGCTGGACCGCTCCCTCAGCTTTAACCACCAAGCAGCAAAACTCTCGGCCGCATGATATGGACTGCTGAGGATGCTACGTAAGATACTCCCATTTCAAGTGAGAAGAATTATGGTACAAGGTCTTATTTTATCCCGCCTGGATTATGGGAACGCCCTGTACCTAGGGGCCCCACAATCCACCATCTGCAAGCTCCAAATAATTCAAAACTGTGCAGCCCGCCCGCTTCTCCAGACCCCCCTCCGAAAGTCCGCAGCCCCTGCGCTAAGGAGCCTTCACTGGCTACCGATCAGGGAAAGAATCCAATTTAAAGCCATGTGCATCGCGCACAAGGCATTTTGGAAAATGGGCTCTTTAATCAGCCAGCCCCTGATAACCCCCTATCAGCCCAACAGGCACCTCTGCTCAACATCCTCCTCCCTCGCCCTACTGCCAAGAATAAAAAGAGCTAGGAGGGGTGGACGCTCCTTTTCCTACAACTCCGCCAAGCTCTGGAATGCTCTTCCCATCCGCATGCGGACGGAGCCCCATCACCTACCCTTCCGCAAACTCCTAAAAACCTTACTGTTTAACTAACACCTCTAACCGCTGATCCTTCTCCTTTGTCTGCATCTGTCCACAGCGCTGGGATGCCTCAGGGTAGCTATCGCGCTTTATAAATGTTCTTTTCATTTCATTCATACCCTGTCAACATATCAATCAAAATGTCTATAGGATGAACGAGTCATTAAATTGACTTACGTGTGTGCAACATTTTCTAACAGTGGTGGACATCAAAACTGTACACTGCATCCTGCTAGCGATGACCAACATTTGTGAGCAATGATTGCACAACTCCTAGGTGCATGGTCATAAGGTGTAGCAGTGGTCCAGGTAGTCAATTTGCCAGAAGGAGTCACTGATTAAAATATGACAACAAAAGGTTTGAGAATGACACAGCCGCAAAGATGGCGCATGCCCTACATAACAAGATTGTCTCAGGGAGGCCCCTAACATCGGCGGTCAAAGACCGCAAGTGTTACGCAATCTGTGATGTGGACATAGGAGGCAGAAGAGGGGAGATCAGTCTGTGGCTGAACATTTTCAAATGTACATTCGTGAGCATGAGTGCTCTTTTTTATACAATACCTGTGGTCAGTCAGTTTGTATGGTTGTTTTGCTACACACTCTGGTGACAACCGTTGAGAGGGCGCATGTGTTGGTTCGCACATCGTTACTTTAAACTTTTGGTTGTTGCAAGCGTCTGCTCAACGTGCTGTAGGCGGTGTTGACCACAGATTGAGCTTCCTTTGAATGTGATGGATGTTTTGAAAAATTGCACACCGATGGCGGTGTGCGTGCATGACATACTTTGGGTATGTGGCTTATATGTAGATGGCAGTGACCTGACCTCTTCACTTGCCAACTGACACTGGTGCGAGACCATCCTCATCAACATTAGCAGCTGTTTTGCTTCTCTGTTGGCCTTAATGGCACGTCCCAAAGGGTTGAGAACCCCTGTCTTCTATCCGGAAGAACTTGAGAAGCTGGTCGAAGAGGTCCTCCCATGTACGACCAACTGTATGGCTCAGCAGAGGAGCAGGTGTGTACGACTACTCTACCATATTCCCTTGCCAAGATGCATTACTTTCAGTGTCTCGTAAAGGACAGATATGCATGTGTACTGTATGTAAAGTACTTCAATTGAGCGTGTAACAGTATTTTCTCTATTCAAACATTTTCTGTACATGGAGTATTGGGAAATATTCCTGGAACAGAGTCCAACGTAACATGTTTGAGGTCTACACAGTTTTTCAGGGTCAATGGTCATTATGTGTATGATTGCTGACAGATGTGAAGTGTTAGCTTGGCTGAACAGGTACCTGCGCACTTACTTAAAGAGGTCTTCCTGCATGTCGTGGAGATGTCATTGGATGTATGCAAAATTTTGGATTTGGAAATATGTCCTTAAGTATTTTTGTTACTTTTGAGAGCAGTGATCATTACTACATGTACATGTACACATACATGTCACTGCTTGCATCAGTGGAACTCACTGAGCAATAGAAGCCATTAATGGGTCATTGACCATGTCAATAGCCTGTGTAAATACTGCTTAATGTTTGACAATGTGGTGTGAATGGTAGACTGTGTGCTATCAAAAATGGATGCTGAGAGTGAACCCAGATCTTCTAAGTGAGCCTAGGCATGAACACTTGATGTTTACTTTCAGCCATGTGACTATTCAATATAGACCTTGTGTTACGCGAATCGTCTGACGTACCTCTAACAGACTCCGTCACCACAGTGATCTCCCCATTTTTGTGCATTCATGTCAGGTACTTTGTATGTAGACAAGTGTCTTACCCTAACCATGGACCTTTACATTTAGTACCACATTCAAATACCTTCGACCAGGCCATGTGTGTCCGAACACATTTGTCCATTTGTCATATAGCTTCATACGTAATCATAATATGGCCATATCGGAGTATTTTGTGGGCCTTCCATGTAAAGTAGATGGCATGTGGTATGTTCAGCTGTTTGCTGTGCCTAGCCCTTACATCACGTTACACATGTGTCAAAAATCTGTGATCCGTTGCAACATGTCTTTTGCTCACAACTTTGTCAAGTGACTGTGTGGCACAAGCAGACTTCCAGCTGTGGTTGAACCTTTTTGTTTGTTGAACATCATGTTGACAGTCATACAGGATGTGGAATTAGCTGTGTGATGTTGTTCCAGATGGACACAGGGTGTGTCCAGACATGGCAGAAAAGCATGCTCCATCTTGTGTTGGTGATGTGGTTATATGTGCTTCTGTTACACACAGCAGGCAACGCTGACCATGAACATGTATGTTTGTTAATGTATGTGTTCCAGAATTGTGTTTTCATGCATGTTTCTCAGAGGCTGTAGTACAATACCAGTGTGTTTGGACCTTATAAGCTGGTCAAACAGATATGAGGGCTCCTAATTAAAATCTATTTTCTAGAAAATTAAATATTTGTGCTATGTGTCCTCAATGAATCATTATGTGGCTTGCTTTGTTCATGTCAACTCACAGACTGACATTAACTAGGTTATTATTGGACTTGTATACAGGTCAACGCCCATCAGAAGCAGGCATTATGGAAAGGCATCTCCCGGAGAGTGCGGGCCCTAAGAGTTTATAAGCGGCGCAGAGTCCACTGTCGGAAGAGGTGGGAGGACTTCAGACGTAGATGCTGCAACATCGCAGAGTACCAGCTGGGAGGTCCTCCCCCCCGGCGTAGGGGCGTGCGACAGCCCTTGACTCCCCTGATGGCCCGTGCCCGGCGGTGGCCTATCCTGACCTTGATGGGCAGTTGAGGCCCTACAGCTGCAAGGAGAGGGTGAGTGTTCCAGTGAGTCGACACAAAGTTCATAGACATGTTACTCCCTTTACAGAAAAGTGCTTCATACGGGAGGGGAGATGGTATACTCCACACTGGAGGCAGGTGTGTCATGACATGGCTGGATGGGTAAAGTTGGACATATTCTACTGGGTCACTCATATTTGATGAAGATATGTATTCTAAGAGGACATTGACATACAGACAATTCAAGGCATCACAAGTTTGTTTGATGGTCCATACTGGAAATAATGTGTGATCTTTGAATTGTCAGACAACCCATTTATGGCAGTTCACAAGTAATAGTTCCTGTATTTCCTACAACAGATATGTTTGGCATGCATTTTGTGTGTTAGATCACCACTGTGGAACTTGAATATGGGTCATTTAGTCCTTACTTTTCCAACTTTGGCCTTGCTCTAATGAGGTTTGGTCTGTATGGTCTAGTCTGTATATATGCTTTTGACACATAGATTGTTTGACACCTGTTGTTCTGTGTGGGTCTGAGTTGATGTTGCTTCTTATTTGACTATAGACAGTTCAATGTGTATTGGACTGTACATATGGTAGCGAGACGATTGTGTAACCTGGTCCAGTTTTGGCAGGTATGTGTAGTACATTGTGTTATCATAGTGATTTTGTGTACTATAGTCTACTCCAGGGGTCTCGAACCTTTTCTGTACTGAGAGCTACTTATGTTCAATGAAACGCATTGTGATCTACTAATATTATTAGTGATGTATAATTTCAATTTTGTTATATGTGTATTAATTTAACCAAGCAAAAGCTTTCCAATTTAATAAGCTGGGCTGCACACAGGTGAGCTACTCAGAGGTAGATGGAGAGCTACAGTAGCTCACAAGCTACTTGTTGGAGACCCCTGGTCTACACACATACAGATTGTAATGTGTAAGTTCAGCATTCCGACTTGTGCTCTAAGTCTGTATCTGACTGCGCAGTCACAATTGGGCTCCACATTCTGATCATCTCTGTGTGGGATGTGACATGTTATGGCTAAGTGGAGTAATGTATTCCACTGTTGACGTAGAACACACATGACTCATAGGTAACTGACATATTTAGGACTGATGGAGTCTGGTAATGTGTTAGTATGTGTCCATACAATGTTGTGTTCTAATTGTTATTTTGGCACTGGATATATGCGAGTTGTTTCCCTTCATTGCTAGCAACAAGTGTGCCACCTTCACAGGTAATGGCACAATTTAGGGATTAGATATCTCTCTACGGTGTGTTAGGGTTGTACTGTGTAGAGGATGTTGCATACGAGACCGATGTGCTATGTACAGGTCCATTGTAGTGGTAGTGGTCTTTTGCTTGAGATACTTTGTGTGAGCAGATCGTGTGACATGAAACCATTAGTGGCCATGCAGGTGTTAGTGGTCGGTGTTGATGCAGTACTGCATGCCACTGTGATGTCACGGTTGTGCAAATATTTTGTGATGGTTATGTACATATGTGTCACATCTGTTTCCCCTATTTTTTTCAGCATCCACAGTGCCAGGCAGAGGAGAGCGTGTGGACGACGTGGTGGAGGCAGCTGGACAGAGTGGCTCTTGTCATGAGACTGACAGCAGCGGAGTCACAGCCTCGGAGGATGAGGGGTATGCCCTGGAGGGTACCGACTCGTCCTCGTCATCCTCAGCGGAGTCAGGCTCCGGTGGCAGCCCTGTAGTGGTTGTGGACCCCACAGAAACTGTGTCACAAGCACCCTTGCCCACCACCACCTGCCCCATCTACACCCTCCCTGCTGTCGCCCACAAAGTTGTCCGCATTCGTTTCCATAAGGGATGTGACGTTTCCTATGCCCCAGGCACGTCTTCCCCAGCCTCAGTGCCCACAGGTGCCCTGAGTGAGGAGGCTGTGTCACTGTTGAGACAGATCACTGTTGGACAAACTGCACTACTGAATGCACTCCAAGGACAGTCGAACGTTATGACACAGACACTGGAGTTCCTGGAGGGCATTCACAGTAGCATGTTTGCTCTTCAGAGGTCTTTTCAGGCAATGGCCTTCTCACTGATGGCAGCTTTCCCTCAAACCGATCCTTCCATCCCTCAACCAGACTCTTCCACCTCCCAGGTCCCGTTACCCATTCCTGTCCCAATTAAATGCAGACATCGCCACACTCAGTCACCATCATCCACAAGCACCATATCGTCACCAAAACGCAGGAAAGTCGAAATGCATGCATCCACAGGGTAGACACAGACCTCCCTCAGCATCCCCACTACACACATTGCCACGGACAACCCACTATCAGACACAGACCTTACAGAAGCAGCTTCAGACTCACAGACACCAGCAACAGGCACGCCCATAGCTCAGCCACAGACTACATCTACCTCCATAAGCCCAGCCCTTGTTATTCACCCTCCCCAAAGTCAAGTTGGATTGTCTGAGAGTCACAATGTGTTTCCCTTTGCCTCAGACACTACCCCTCCTTCCACTTTAGTTCCTGCTCCTACCACTCCCTACCCTACTTTACCCTAATTTTATTTTAATGAGGTGCCTGGAATGTCTAGTTGATGTCCCTACCTGGGAAGGTTTCCTTGGCAGTGTGTTTTGACAAGTTGTGCGGTACTGCACAGTGATGTATCCCAAATCAGCATTGAACTTGCCTTTGTCATTCATTTGATTTATGTTCTGTTTAGTGATAAAGTTTGACCATCGAATAACAACATGTGAATTCATTGCTCATGATGATGAATGATGTGATGCTTTCCTTCATTTCATACTACTACAATGTTGTAGTTTGGAGTGGGAATAGGTGGATAGGTGGTCCTTTCTCAGTGGTGACTAGGATCTGAACGTTGCAGCTGTTAGGGAGATGATATGGAAGAGGGGCCATGTACATGCGCACAAGGTTTTTCATGCATGATTGTGGATGTGTGTGGTGATTTTGAGGTGCGGGACTCATGACGGTCTATGTGTGCCAGAAAGTGTGATGTTTGTGATGTGTGTTCATGGGTTTGGAAATTGACTGGTGGTGTAGGTATTGTTGATGTCCTCTTACTGCAGACATCACTGACAACTTACATTGGTAGGTGACCCAGGCCTTTTGGTGCATGGTGTGTGGTTACTATTTAGGGACTGGGAGGGTACACTTCGACTGGTATTGGGAATTGTATTTGTAGTACTATGACATGTAGTGCCCATGTGTACCAGAACGTGGCATTGTGAGTGCAATGTGGTGGTAGCATAAGGTTGTTGTACAAGAGTGCTGGGATATGGCTTGTGTCATGCTAAAACATTTAAGGGATTCCTGGGGATAGGATATTGGACAGTAGTAAGGGTGAGGTATATGACAGTTAATTTAGCGTGGGGTAGAGAGGTGAATATTGGTTACATGGGGATTTACTGTCCTTTTTGTATGCTTTGATGCAAGGAGTATGTTAAATTGTTAGCGTTTAGGTCTGTGTGTCATGCCACTGTCCGGCGTGCGAACGTTTGCCTTCACTTTTCACAAATAAAGGCACCTGTGCCCATTTACTTCTCTTCATGGGTGGGTGGTGCCGGTGAGCGGATAACATCCCAACCTCCATGTCTCAAAGCACAGGCCTTTGTGAGATTGATACACTTGGAGGACACACCTCCCCTGTGTTTTCCTCGGCGACGCAGCATATTGTTAGCAACGCGATACAAAAGGGGATGATGGACGGAACGCTTGAGCCAATCAAACACTCACCCCCAGTCAACTGATCTGGGTTTAATCCATCATCATTCTTTAGCTCACTCCACCACCCCAGTTCAGACATGGCCATATGCAAATCAGTCTGACCCTGTGCCTCATGGGAACAGTCCAGCCCGAACTGCCAAGCCATGTCTTCCCTGGACCGGAAACAAGCATCCTAGGACCGGTTTCTGGCATTTCAGCCGTCATCAGCCAGGCTTGCTTGAATCCAGTGGCAAAGTGAGCAAGGGACCCACGTCTGGGCATACCCCCGCCAACTTAGGGCGACCAAAGCGATACAAAAGGGGATGATGGACGGAACGCTTGAGCCAATCAAACACTCACCCCCAGTCAACTGATCTGGGTTTAATCCATCATCATTCTTTAGCTCACTCCACCACCCCAGTTCAGACATGGCCATATGCAAATCAGTCTGACCCTGTGCCTCATGGGAACAGTCCAGCCCGAACTGCCAAGCCATGTCTTCCTGGACCGGAAACAAGCATCCTAGGACCGGTTTCTGGCATTTCAGCCGCCATCAGCCAGGCTTGCTTGAATCCAGTGGCAAAGTGAGCAAGGGACCCACGTCTGGGCATACCCCCGCCAACTTAGGGCGACCAAAGCGATACAAAAGGGGATGATGGACGGAACGCTTGAGCCAATCAAACACTCACCCCCAGTCAACTGATCTGGGTTTAATCCATCATCATTCTTTAGCTCACTCCACCACCCCAGTTCAGACATGGCCATATGCAAATCAGTCTGACCCTGTGCCTCATGGGAACAGTCCAGCCCGAACTGCCAAGCCATGTCTTCCCTGGACCGGAAACAAGCATCCTAGGACCGGTTTCTGGCATTTCAGCCGTCATCAGCCAGGCTTGCTTGAATCCAGTGGCAAAGTGAGCAAGGGACCCACGTCTGGGCATACCCCCGCCAACTTAGGGCTGACCAAAGCGATACAAAAGGGGATGATGGACGGAACGCTTGAGCCAATCAAACACTCACCCCCAGTCAACTGATCTGGGTTTAATCCATCATCATTCTTTAGCTCACTCCACCACCCCAGTTCAGACATGGCCATATGCAAATCAGTCTGACCCTGTGCCTCATGGGAACAGTCCAGCCCGAACTGCCAAGCCATGTCTTCCTGGACCGAAACAAGCATCCTAGGACCGGTTTCTGGCATTTCAGCCGTCATCAGCCAGGCTTGCTTGAATCCAGTGGCAAAGTGAGCAAGGGACCCACGTCTGGGCATACCCCCGCCAACTTAGGGCGACCAAAGCGATACAAAAGGGGATGATGGACGGAACGCTTGAGCCAATCAAACACTCACCCCCAGTCAACTGATCTGGGTTTAATCCATCATCATTCTTTAGCTCATGGGAACAGTCCAGCCCGAACTGCCAAGCCATGTCTTCCCTGGACCGGAAACAAGCATCCTAGGACCGGTTTCTGGCATTTCAACCCAGATCAGTTGACTGGGGGTGAGTGTTTGATTGGCTCAAACGTTCCGTCCATCATCCCCTTTTGTATCGCTTTGTTCGCCCTAAGTTGGCGGGGGTATGCCCAGACGTGGGTCCCTTGCTCACTTTGCCACTGGATTCAAGCAAGCCTGGCTGATGACGGCTGGAATGCCAGAAACCGGTCCTAGGATGCTTGTTTCCGGTCCAGGGAAGACATGGCTTGGCAGTTCGGGCTGGACTGTTCCCATGAGGCACAGGGTCAGACTGATTTGCATATGGCCATGTCTGAACTGGGGTGGTGGAGTGAGCTAAAGAATGATGATGGATTAAACCCAGATCAGTTGACTGGGGGTGAGTGTTTGATTGGCTCAAACGTTCCGTCCATCATCCCCTTTGTATCGCTTTGTTCGCCCTAAGTTGGCGGGGTATGCCCAGACGTGGGTCCCTTGCTCACTTTGCCACTGGATTCAAGCAAGCCTGGCTGATGACGGCTGGAATGCCAGAAACCGGTCCTAGGATGCTTGTTTCCGGTCCAGGGAAGACATGGCTTGGCAGTTCGGGCTGGACTGTTCCCATGAGGCACAGGGTCAGACTGATTTGCATATGGCCATGTCTGAACTGGGGTGGTGGAGTGAGCTAAAGAATGATGATGGATTAAACCCAGATCAGTTGACTGGGGGTGAGTGTTTGATTGGCTCAAACGTTCCGTCCATCATCCCCTTTGTATCGCTTTGTTCGCCCTAAGTTGGCGGGGGTATGCCCAGACGTGGGTCCCTTGCTCACTTTGCCACTGGATTCAAGCAAGCCTGGCTGATGACGGCTGGAATGCCAGAAACCGGTCCTAGGATGCTTGTTTCCGGTCCAGGGAAGACATGGCTTGGCAGTTCGGGCTGGACTGTTCCCATGAGGCACAGGGTCAGACTGATTTGCATATGGCCATGTCTGAACTGGGGTGGTGGAGTGAGCTAAAGAATGATGATGGATTAAACCCAGATCAGTTGACTGGGGGTGAGTGTTTGATTGGCTCAAACGTTCCGTCCATCATCCCCTTTTGTATCGCATATTGTTAGCAAGGCACAGTGTTTGTGTTGTGGGGTGATTTACCGGAGATGGCGCCCGCGTCGGTGTCTGCTTCGGAGATAGTTCAGGAGGTAAATCATGGGGACAACAGGTACGATGACCTCCATGACTGCAGAAGTCGTGTGTCAACGAGTTAAAGATAGTTTTTGCTTTATATCCCTCCCGTTCTGCCTCCTGTGCAGCGGCGGATAGACTGCGACACTTGCGCCGGGCTGAAAGGCAACTGTTAATTGGCTTGGCGGTATTAAGCAGCGGAGGTTGCTTCACAAGCCCTCATTGGTGTGTTGCGCCAAGCCGACGCAGATATGATTCCGGCGGTGTTGATGGAACTGCACCGGCGCACATGTGTGCTCATGATGCAACAAGTAATAGGGCGGATAAGGGACCATCGTAGAACCGCCAGCGCTGGCACTGCGGTCCTCCGTCCACCAAACTCGTAATCAGGCCCTTAGTATCTAGGGAAGAAATTTGTACATAAGGATTACTTTGACTTCATTCTTAAAGAAAATAGTTGAGGAATTCATTCCGACTTCGGGGGCAAGGTGTTCCAGATTCTCGAGGCCATACCAGAGAAAGATCAATTGTAAAGTTTCTTCTTCTAAAATCTCTGTATTTTTTTAGCTGGGTTCTAGATTCGCAGGGGCCCAGTTGAGGGATTTCAGATCAAGGGTGATGTGGTTGTTTTTTTATGAGCCGGTGATGAGCCTTGCAGCATCGTTGAGAGAATCCCTTAGAGGAGCCAGTCTGGACCTGGGCAATCCAGAGAGGGTTGTACTTCCATAGTCCAAACTGGGAATCACTAGGACTTGCACTGAATGCTTGAAATCCTTGGGGGGGAGGAAGGGTTATAGTTTTCTTAGAATGTTCATTTGGTCATTCACCCCTTTGGTGGCAGCACTGATGTGCTTCTGCATGTTGAGGTTCTTGTCAAGAATTAATCCCAGTGATCACGCTGAGTCAATGACCTGTGGAATGCAGTTGAGGGCTGTTAGATATTTCAACCATTCTTCAATGACAGGTGACTGGTTGGGTGGGGTGATTAGGAGGAATTTTGAGGATTTAGTTGGAGGTGATTGGATGCTAGCCAATTTTGAGTTTTCTGTAGTGTTGTGTTGAGGGAGCTGACGTCTTCTGTGGTGGCGGCTTTTAAGTAAAGTTGGGTATCGTCAGCGTACATGTGGATGTTGGATGAACTCAGAATTACCATCAGAGGCTTCATGAACAGATGTGGGCAGAGAGTGGAAACTACACTGGGAGTTAATGAGCAGTCTAAGAAATAGGAGGAGAGCCAGTCCAGTACCAGTCCTGTAGTTTATAAGCAATGCTTAATGAAACAAGATTAGTGGTGTAAGCATATTGGAAAAGAAGAGAGTTGCAAGACAGGTTTATTGCTTGACAGAGAAATTGAGTAAATGGTCTGCTTTTTAGGTATCACCACTGGTTTAAAGCACTGAAGACTAGGAATGGAAGTAAAGGAGTTGCTGGTCAATTTAGAGAGGTAAGATATCATTCTACAAGAGGGGGCAAGTGACTTGATCTTAGCAGGCTAAAAAGGACAGATGGTTCATTTAGTGTTTAGCAGGTGACAGTATGAGGAAATTGAGGAGATAAGCATGATTATTGAGGGAGGAAGGATCAGCCAGAACAGCACTGAGGGTGTTCTTGATGGGGGCAATTTTGGAAGAGAAAGAGAAGGCAGGCTCATGAGCTGCTGTTTTGGGTTGAGTTATGTCATGTCCCTTAGGATAGTCCCATCATGTACATATCAATCATATACACATTTGTACCATCCACATGATCATAACGGTTTTGCATAGGTCACCTTTTACCTAGTAGCTTGCTTCTGTCTCTTCGACACAGAACTCTCGGTACAATATCATAATCCCTGTACCTGACGTACATAAACATGTCCCCAGGCACAGCAGATTTATTCTGTACAAGGGTCACCACTTTTTTTCATCCATGGCCAACAGCCAGCCGTGCATGATCATTTTGTTTAGAAAAGGATTAGCAAAGGATTAGCAGTTGTTTTCCAAAACATATCGATCCTAGAAGAAACCCTGGAGTGACCACTTTAGTATAAAAGATCCTCACTCCCCCATAGAAGACAGAGGAGAATTCCTTCCAGGCTGGACCGAGACTCTGCAGGCTGATCCTTCGACAGGCAGACACCTGATATCCCTTGCGGGGTGCCATCCTTGATGCAGAGGCAGGGTCCTTCATTCAGAACCATCAGGTGAGGGGTTAGTACTTCCCCGGGGATTCTTGGCTCCATTAGGACATATCCTAGCATTCACATATTCATGCTTCACCTACATATCTAGGGTAGGTACATTTTAGGTAGGCTACACATCGTAGGAGTACGCAAATGCTACTATTTTATATAATCTGTTTATATCCATCTTATTAGCACTATGGTAGAAATGTATCTACTATTTACTAAATTGGCGCTCATGATTACATTTGTATGCTCCTGTCTTTTGATTGTCGCAGCAAATATGTTTCACACTAGACTGACGCTTGACCAATAAATAATTATTGAAATCATTCTAATCGAAAGTAAAAGATATTGTATTGTTTTCCACAATACCTGAGGAATCAGGGTTGTCATGTTCAGTGGGTGCCAGAAACTTCATACACCACTGTAGAATACAGGGAGGCGGGGTAATGGCACCGTATAGCTAGCTGGTCTAATGGCTGACATATCCTGTGGGGGTGTTCAGAGTCTGTCTATACACCAAGCCCACGGGTTTGGTCATCCAAAATGCGCAGGTCCTGGGGGGTCCTAGGAACTACACGACAGTTATAGAGGTACAGATGGGAGATAGAAAATCATTTAGTGCGCAGGGAAAATGCTTGGGATGGAGTTGATGTGGTCATGAGGTCAAGGTTTCTTGCTGATTTGGCAGAATTAAGGGCATTTATTAGCATGTGTCTGAGACACGTTTTTAACATTCCACGCACTAGAGGTCTTTCACAACTTGGGAATGTAAGTATGCATCTGTCAGAGAAAATTAGGTAGTGGAAGGTATGGCTTTGAATGGATATTCAGAATTGTCAAGGTGGATCTGCTCAAGAAAAGAATGGTTTCAAACAAGATTAGAATTTGTTTTTGTTATGTGGTCATGGAGGGTGTTGATAGTCACGTGGACTGAGTGTAACAGAAAGTGGTCAATTGTGTGTGAGCATTTCCTTGAGGTACATACAAGACTAGGTCTGGGAATTTGCAGAGGAAGCAGTTGAGGCTACATTGACTATTGCAAAAGGAATGATTATAGATTGGTTGTGGTACCTTGCTAATCATTGCTAGGGGTCCTGCAGCACTGATTTTGCCACTCACTTATGTGGCCTTTTAAATATGCTTCAGGCATTCTATTACAGTCTGTGTGTGGAGTCTTAAACTACCATTTCAACCTGGCCAAATAAACCTTTTGCCATCCTAAACCCTCCTTTTTAATACAGATAAGTCACCCCCAGCATAAATTGCTCAGGCACAGTGCATTGTATTTATAAAGTCAAACATGTTCTTTCCAGGTTTAAATGTCTTGATAGTAAAAAACTCATAATTTTGTTTTTCACGACTTTGAGCCCTAACTCTCCCATAGGATAACATTGGGTTACCTTATTACATGTAATAAGTGATCATTTCTGTTTGGGAGATGGTCGACATATCATGGTTGGCGTCTAACACATTGTAATTTAAAATCCTCTTTAACTGTGATGTCAGATTTTTTGTCACAATTCTGAATATGCCACTATTAGAAAGTTGACATTTTCTTGTCCTAATCATTTTGCAGCTTGTTCCTGGGTCACATGACAGCCATACAATAGAGGGACTGGGTGATGGGAGTATGGTGCCACTCTTGCAGGATAGGGAGCAGAGCTGTGCCCAGTACCACTTGCACTTTAAAGACACTGCCTCAGCACACACACAAAGGCCTTTATTACCGCAGACATCCTGGGACCAGGCAGGGATGCAGGAAATTCCAGATACTTCTGTGGGGGGAAACTCCAGATGTTTCTTCCATTTCAGAGCTGGCACCAAGTATAAAATCAGGACCCTCAAACCCACTCTTTTGTTCACTTCCGGACCTGCAGAAGGACTCTCAGAGGACTGCCTGTGGCCTGCTGTGTTCTTCAGAAGGACTGCCCTGCTGCACCAAGAGGACTGCTCTACTGCTTGAAGCTTGCCCTGTGCCCTCAGAGGACTGTCCTGCTGCTTTAGACCTGCTTTCCTGCTGGAAACAAGGACTACCAGTGTGACTCCAAGGCCTAGTTGGCTGGCCTCCTGATCACAGCCTGAAGGACATAAAAAGGCTCCAACCATTTTGACTCCACACATGGACCCAGCCTGAGTGAGTCTGCCTGGACCTTTGGAAGCAGTGCTAAAGGTGCCCAAATAGCCCAATTCCAAAACCTGTGACTCTGACAGTAGTCTGAGACCCCAGGAGAGACAGGGATCTACCTACTCACGATCCACCCAAGGTGCATCACTGGTTGGCCTGACATCCCGGCAGTTCCCACTATGTTCTCCTCTGCAGCAGCCAATGCTGTTGAGCAGCTCCTCTCCAGAAGGTTATCCGGCCTTCTGGAGCCCTTGTGAGATGCAGCCCACAGCTTCGTCCCTCTGGAGAAGGGCCTTAATATAATTTTGGCGCTGCAGAAGTGGGCTGCAATGCCAGCACCCTGCTCCCGCACCACCAAAGCCATAATTAGACCGACCGCTGGATTCTGACTGGAATCCAGGTCGGGCGGGCCAGCGCTGGCTGGCCCACATAAGTGCCTGTTTAAAGGCTTATAGGAGAGCCATAACAGGCACCGCAATTGTAACACCATTGCAGGTTCCTGCAGGGCATGGACTGTCAAGTCCATGCCCTACAAGGACTGAGGGTGCATGCAGACAGGGGGGCACAAAATGTGCCCCCTCATGCATCCCCTGGCGTAGAGGCAACAGAGGGGTCTGTATGGCCCCCTTTGTTTCCTGTGTGCCTCACATTTCATTGCAGGCTGACCAGTCTCTGATCCCCAGCAGTTGCAGTGGTGCCAATGCGGTCCGACCACCCAAATCCTAATCGGGCGGTCGGACCGCTGGTGCAGCAGTGCCCACACCACCACCGTGGCTACGGGGGTATGATGGACCGCCGTAGTCATAATAAGGCCCTAAGCATAGAAATCTTCATCAGGACTTCATCCTGTGGCTCCCCAACAATGACGCTTCCTCCTCCCACATTGCCAGTTGTCCTCCCCTGCTGAGCTTTAATTCTCAGACATTTTTCGCAGAAAATTACTTGTAAGCCCGAAGTTAAGTGTAGACTAGGCCCAATCCACTTCGTGCATCCGAACTACTATCCATTGTGGTTGGCCATAACATTTGAATTTGTCCCGGTCTCGCGTGACTAGATGCACACGTTGGTGCATTGATCTTTTAGGTGCTATTTTCCTTTTTAAATATTCAAAATTCATAAATAGTTCTACTGATTGGACGTTTGTAGTGATGGTGTCAAATAATTTATTAAAATATACTCTATTTTTTTAAATTGGTGTGGGAATGTTCTTGTGCTGTGTTTTGACTGTATAACTGTTTAAGTGCTGCATAAATACTTTATACATTGTCCCTGGTAAAGCCTGACTGCTTTTGTGTCAAGCTACCAGAGGGTTAAGCATAAGTTAATTTAGTGTGTTTTGTGGTTCACCCTGACAGGGACTGTGGCTGTTATTTCAGAAGGGCTCCTTCCCGCCTTCAACCAACAACACAATTTCTCACAGAATAAATATAGAAACAAGATAATTTTACGTGGTCACAAAGAAGAACCATTGGATCTTTACAGGAAGACACCAGTATAGATATAAAAACCTCAGAAAAGAGAGGCAATGTAGTTTTGTAGTGTATAAAGGCGTACAAAGAAGAAGCACACCGAAAGCTAAAATATACGGACTGTTGTGAGAAAATACATACCACGCAGTACAGAGATACAATAAATGAATACCATACATAACTACTACAATCTTTTATGGGAGTGTATAAGTTTCTGAAAACAAAGAAGCCTACTATGCCAGGGTGTACTACCTTTTTTTACCAAAGATACGTAAGAACCCAGTGAAACCACAATGAAGATCCGTCATTGCCCCCATAGGCATATTTTTTGAGAATATATCAAACTAGCTACATCACTTTATGCTTCAGTTTATACTGAGTCTACCCTCTTATTGTCAAGATGGCACAGACTATATGAAAATAACAAGGGCATTCTAGGAAACCACTTATCGTATGATCACCCTAGAAGCTACTTTCCTATATACATGCATCCAACACAATCCGGGTCTAACAACATGTGAACATTTTTTCTGAAGCAGATCACTCTCTGTCTATGACCACAACATCATGTTGTTTGAGATGATGACATTTTTTCTGGTGAATTATATCTTTTTGTTTGAAGAGGAGTTTTTCAGACAAAAATCAGGGTTGCCTGTGGGCAACTGCTTAACCCCCATCTATGCTAATCTGTTTATGAACTAGTGGGAGGAGATGTGGTATGGAGAATGAATACTATAGTAACCACATAGGGTCGTGCATTAAATATATAGATTACCTCTTTCTAATGGTGATTGGGACCCAGCAGAAGAATTCATTAACCACTCAGGGAATGGGCTTTCACATACACCATACCTGAAACAGAAATGATACTGAGAGGAGATAAAATCTTTGGCCCCAAGTTGAACAAGAACATTTTTATCAAATACTGCAAACCAAGATCTTTAGTAGAACACATTAGTACATAGTGACTTGAAACCAACAAGGGCTGGAAATTGAATGAATGCAATAAAGGGATTTATAAAATGTGAGAAATGCAAGGCATGCAAGACAAGCGAGAATGTTAAAAATTATACAACCACACTAGGACAAGAGAAGCAGATAACAAATGTCTAATTTGCATATCAGATAACTGAGTCTGTCTTAACCTGCCCATGTCTATTACGTTATGTGGGTTGCACCATCTTCCCAGTCGAAGCATGAATGCTTAAACACTTGAAGGCTGTACGAAATTGGGGCATTAGTTGAGATGGGTAGAAGCCCCACTAAAATAATTAACAAAATCCTTGTCAAAGTGAACTACAAGGTCACTAAATAAACCTGTGCTTAACCCTCTGGTAACTTGGCAAAAAAGCGGTGCTGCTTAACTTAGAGGCAATGTGTAATGTATTTATGCAGCTCTCAAACAGTAAAAACAGAGCACCAAAAAAGCCCCAAACCAACTTAGAAAAATTGAGTAACATTTAATAAATAAAATGACAGCAAAACGATAAAAATCCAATCCGTACAACTGGCTTAGGGCTTAGAAGCAATAAGGCATTTTTGGGATATCTGGTCGTGCTGGACCGGAACAAAGTGAAAGGTTCAGGCCAACCACAATAGAGCACGGGCCGGATACAGGGACCAGTTTTAGCCTGCTGCAAAAGTACCTTGATGCGTCGACGACGAGATGTGGGGGGCAGACGAGGTGATGAGTTGTCAACAGTCCACAGCACCACTCACGTCTATCTGGTTACTTTGAGCCGGGGAAAGTCACAAGTTCAGGCTTACCACGATGGAGTGCGGGTCAGATACAGGGACCAGGTTAGTCTGGCTGAAGAGTTATCTGCTCAAGTCTGGGTGAAGAGTTCTGTTCACATTGGCGGGAGCCGAAAGGAGGGCATTGTTGGTGGAAGGAGCATGTTTAACATCGCAAACAGTACCTGCTGTAGCGCAAAGAGCTGGTCGTTGATTGAGAGGCAGTCCATGCAGGCTGTCACTGCCTGCACGAAGAGCAGGTCTGGCTGGAACTTTGTGTTGGAGGTTGTCATGGGAAGAGGTCAATTTACTGTCACAAGGAGCCTAAAACTTTGGTTTCTTCTCATTTTCTTCAGAAGGAGTTCACTCTAACACGAGCCAAGTGTCCAGGACCTGGAAGGCACGTCTTGGGGAACAGGATTCACTCCAGAAGAGGCCAGCAGCAGTGCTCAGGCAGGACCAAGCAGGTCCAAGTGGTATTCATCAGCTGGGCAGTTGCAGGGAGGCCTCTGGAAGATTGCTATCTCCCTGCAGCTCAAACAAGAGGTTAGACAACTGGCCTTTGGTGTCTCTCTAGGCAAGAAAGTGCCACATTTATATCTGGTGCCAGCCATTGTGTGAGGAAATTCCCTAATCTACCCTCAAAACTGGGTCTGGTCAGTTCCTCCCCTTCCCCAGGGTTGGCTCCAAACTGTCTAGGGGGACAAAGGCAAGGGCGGGCCTGGTGTGAGGTTCCTTTGTATGTGCTGCAGTCAGGGTCCTTTGAAGTGTTATCAGGACAAAGCTCCTCCCCAGCCATCCTGTCAGGTAGACTCTTCCCTTCCACACCTAGGCCTCTTTGTTTCTATGGCTAGAAGCAATACATAAAATCTCAAAGAACAGCCATTCAAGGTTATGAGACCCTGGACACATGCAGAAATACGCATTTGGTTTAGGACAGAAAAATACCAACTTTCTAAAAGTGACATTTTCATAATAGTAACTTAAAATCTGACGTTACCATGAAAGAGGATTTTAAATTACAACTCATTTGATGTAACCAGCATATCTCTATCTAGTACCAAATTGAAGTTAGTACTTAGTAAGTTTAATAAGGTACCTCAGTGTTTGTCTTTGGGAAAGATAGACTTCCAACAGTGAAAAACAAATTTAGTTTATCTTTTCCAGGACATGTAAAACTTAAACAGACATATCCAACTTTTTTAATACCATGCACAGATCCCTGTGAGCCTTTAGGGCCTACCTGATGGGTGACCTATAAGTATTAGAAAGGAAAATACAGCCTTGGCAAAATATTAATTTTGTCAGGTAGAAATAGCAGTTTAAAACTGTACTACAGGCTGCAGTGGCAAGCCTGAGACATGTTATAAAAGGCCACTTTAGTGGGTGGCACAATGAGTGCTGAAGGTCCACTATCAGCACTTAAATTACAGGCTGTGGGTATATGCAGCATTATTTACTAAGTCAATTTTACTATTTTATATGGGGTATTCAGACAGAGGGGCCGATTCCGATCTCGGCCGGTAGTGCTCCGAATCGGATTCGGATTTACCGGATCCGATTCGGAGCCCTGTTTTCCGACCGAATCGTACGCGGGTCCGGCCGAGCGAGTACGATGCAGGCACCCACGAAATCTCCGACCGACTCGAACGCGGCTTCAACACGCTCCGACCGACTCGCATGGACACAACTCGCACCGCGCTATGGAGACGTATCCCGGCCGGGTAAGTACGATGCGCGCTGCGAGCAGTCCGACCGACTCGCTCCGTCCGGCTCGAAAAAGCTGTCAGAGCCGGACTTTGGGGGTCCGCGTCGGACCCCCCTGTACGCGTAGGCGCGCGAGTCGCACACAGGGGGGACCCATGGGTCCCCCCTACCTGTGCATGTACGCCGCGATGTGCATGGACGCGTACACGCTGTAGGGGGCGCCCTTGTCCGCCTCGCACCCATTGAGTCAATGGGAGCCCGCGTACGCGTTGTACGACAGGCTCCCATTGACTTCAATGGAAGTCCGACCGACTCGAGTCCGATGGCATGCGTGCGCATCGTACTCGTTCGGTCGGACTGCCAGAGTCCGATTCGGTCGGAAATCTCTCCGGGTCCGGCTCGGTCGGAGAGATTTCCGGCCCGAATCGGAATCGGCCCCAGAATATTGAGTTGGAAATGTCGACTTACACAAATATTGAGTTGGAAATATCGTGACACAAAAATATCGACAGCAAGAATATTGTGGTCAAGAATATTGACTTTAAAGTAAGAAATATCGTATTCAAAAATATAGAAGTCATTAATAGCGTTTGCAAAAAATATAGTTGTTTAAAATATCCATGTTTTAATTAGTGTTATGTATTTTAGTTTATATTTTAAATGTATGTGATGTATGTTTTTTGTATAAGTATTGTTTATGTGTTTATATATATATGTGTTAAATATTTAGTGGTTATCAATTTTATTTGAATTTAATATTGGGTTTTTCAGTTCCGTAGCGGGTTGTGGGTTTATAGGGGGAATAGGGTGAGAAGTAATTTAATTATAATAAATTAATGATTATTTTTTATTTATTCAATTGAGATTTTATCGTGTTAATTGTGGGAAGTAATTTATTTGTAATTAATTATTCATTGGTTGTTAATTAATATTAATGAATTAATTGGTATTTGATTATGGTAATTGTGTATTTACTTTTAGGTGAGTGCTGTGGGGTGTATAGGGGTAAAGGGAGGAAGTAATTTATTTTTGATTAATTAATAATTAGTTTGTAATTTATATTAATTAATTGCTAGAAAATTAATTATGGAAATTGTGTAATTAATTTTAAGTGCAGGTTGTGGGGTTTATAGGGGTAAAGGATGGGAAGTAATTTATGTTTAATTAATTAATAATTAGTTGTTCATTTATATTAATTAATTGATTGAAAATTCATTATGGAAATTGTGTAATTATTTTTAGGTGCGGGTTGTGAGGTTTATAGGGGTAAAGGGTGGGAAGTAATTTATGTTTATTGAATTCAAAATTAGTTGTTAATTAATATTATTTAATTAATTAATTAAAAATTAAATATGGAAATTGTGTAATTAATTTTAGGTGTGGGTTGTGGGGTTTATAGGGGTAAAGGGTAGGAAGTAATTTATGTTTAATTAATTAATAATTAGTTGATAATTAATCTTAATTAATTAATTGATATTTAATTAGGGTAACTGTTTATATTTTTTGTGTGTGGGTTTTCCTTTTATAGGGGTAAAGGGTGAGGAGTAAATTAATTTTACTTACTTAATTAGTTGTTAAATACTATTAGGGGCCCATTACGATGGCGGGCGGAAGCACAACCGCCGTGCTGGCGGATGCAAAAACCACCAGTTACCGCCGGCACGCAGCAGTCCACACGCCCGCCCAATTACGATGCGAAAAGTAGGCCAAACACCGCCGGCAAGCCAGCAACACCGTCCGCCATCAAAGTGCGCCCGTACACGTAGCGGCGCAGCCCAACTGACACACACCGTCCGACGAAAACACGTCCCGCCCGGCGCATAAATTATGATGCCGCAAACAAACGGCTCCCACGGCCAAGAGATACCGTACGACAAACCGAAGCGGTAACACGGACGCCGAGCACGGACAACGAAGAAGCGGCTCCCCCGAGCATGAATCCAGCACTGCAGGCCCTCCCCATGCTCCTGCTGATGCACCACCAAGGACGCAACGTACCGCGGAGACGCAGGTAGGCACACACACAACAAGTGCACGCAAACAGCGCACACAGTGCAAGGGCGGAAAAAGCGGACAACCCCCCACCAGCGCGTGTACACTACACATCCACCATTGCATCCACATATGACACACAGGCCAAATCGTAACATCGCGTAACACATGTGTACACACCACCTGGGACTAGGAACCAACGACCCCGTCACGGCCCCAAAGCGGCGATGACGCCGCCACACATGCGCACAACGCAGAGGCCAACCGCAGCGCCATGCATGCGTCGCACACAGACACAGGGACACAACCAAGCAGCACACACATCAGCCCCACCCCGAACGCACATGACACGTGACAGGCCTGCCACAGACATGTCCCCAACGCCCAATTCACGGACAACACCCAACGCCACACAACCGACGCACACATGTCAGTGAAGTCACGCAACAGCAGGACACACCCCAGTGTAACAAACATGGCGTAGCACACAGCGGCGGCAACACCAACTAGGAGAAGCAGGGCCCCTTCGGGAAGAGGAACGCCAGTACCACACTGAAACACCCATACCACCCTGCACATATGAACAAGACACATAAAACGGAACACCAAAGAGCCCGGGGACCGACAACAGGTGGCCCAAGAATAACATTCACACACAAGGCCCAACGCAGAGCGGAAAGGCAGCCTGCCGCCCACACAAGGGAGAGCAGACAGCACTGAATGACCTTCCATTCCAACTCCGAAACCACAGCCCTACGACAGAAGCCGGTGAATACAGCCATTGTCCAAGAATAGACCAACACAGGCATGCCGAGGAGACCGACCACAGGGCAGATAGCGCATATCACAGAAGCACACAACGGACGGGGAAGAAAGAAGAAAACACTCCCCCATGTCGGCCACATGCAAGTTAATTGGAAGGAGTCACACATCACTGACCTTGAACTGTCTGAGAAGCATGTGGGATGAGGGCCCGTGTCCTCCAAACAAGCCAACAGAACACAAGTCCTGTCTCCCTACGACTACACAGAGCTCACAGCAACCTCGGAGCGTGCACATTGCAGACTGCACACACATCCGGAGCACGCCACCACAACGCACCGCTGCGAAATGGCAACCGCAACACACCTACCCAACTACGCCGGACAGCTCAAGCTGTACAAAACCAACCTGTTACATATATTGGGATGCGATCTCCTGTCCCTGCTGAACGTAAGTTACCGACTGACTTACCGCATCACATTGTTCAGCTGCGTCATGCCCGTCTTCTACTGTCGGAGGTGTCCCTACCAGCATCCCGTGGAGATATGCCTCTCCAACCCGGCATGTCTAAAGGCGGACCTGCTACCACTACTCCTCCCTCTGGACGCACACGACAGGGCCTGCTCTGCCTATGGGGGCATGGCGTATGTGGCCAACATCGCACCCGCACTGAAATGGGACCACTGTGCCTCCACACGACGGATCATCGAGAACAGCTACATCGAATGTCACCCAGCATGCCCCATCATGGTCCTCCAAGGGACAACTTACGAACAACACCTTGACAGCCACCATCCACTACATTGGCTGGCAAACATGTACACCACCAATGACATGGAAGCCCTGCTGGACGGCATCGCATACCTGACAACCTGTAAATTCATCGGACCACAACGCAGGTTCCCTGATTGACCTATGATGTCCAACCCCGCACCCATGCTTAGCTTCCGCACGGACTGGCCAGTCACCACCACAACAGCCATACCAAACGACCGGCAACTGTAACCACACCATCAACGACATCGCCATGACATCGGATATGACCGGGACATGCACACTGTTCCCCATCACATCCAGGAACACCGCATGCATCGTGGGAGGCAGTGGCATGGGGTCTGTGTATCGCACCCACATGGATGGAACTGCACGAACAACCAGGACACGACATGGATCCAGCGCCCATGGACACACACACCGCTCAGTGGACATGAATAGGTCGCCTGGAGTCTGTGGGTGCTGCACCCCTCCCACCCCCGCCCCGGGAATCCCATACCAGGACCTTTGCATGGACGACAAGTGCATACCACAACAACACGACCCCAGTGACTGTGACATGTCCAGTAACCACCACAGTGCAACAACAAGTGGCACGCCGCTGCATGCACGCAAGCACATGCCCTGATGTCATCACACATGCACGCGTGCATGAGGAACAACTGCAGCAAACCTGTCACATGGAACTGAGATGGACTGTGCCCATGATGCCAAGCGGTCTGGTAGGCTACATGTATACCGTCTGTGTCAAAGTCCGCAGCTCCGCAGCTATACGTAAATGTACATTAGCACAGCCTTGGCCAAGCAGATGTAACTCTGAAGCCCACATCCCACATGCAACAGCCAATCACATGTAACCCCACACCCTATCCCATTTGCAATCATGCTCAGTATATCCTCAACATGTATTCCGCTGCCAGTAGTGTCCACTATACTGCATCACAGAGGACAGAAGACTCAATATAATGTTTGAAACCAAAACTGTCTCCGCTGACTCATTTCACAAGTACGAATGAGAGAGGATGAGAGTATGTGAAGTACACGGCAGTCGTGACATGACCATGTAGTCCACTGGTATTGGATGTCAACGCAAATGAGTAGCACAACTGTGGAAGACACACATGTGTCGGTGTGAAGTCGTATGGACGCAGTGCTCAGGTGGGTGGGTGTGACGGGTAGATGCGCACATGCCAAGTTGGAGCACGCAGTGTCGGGAGGGGTCATGAACAGTACACCACCGCTTCCCTGGGCATTGTGAGAGGACACCTGTCGGGGGGAGTGAACACGTGTGTGCACAGCAGCCGGGCACACGTACAAAGCGGTACCAGGCGCACCTCAGCCCACCCTCTGTGGACAAGCTGGATCCTGTTGTGCGCCCGCCATGCCCCTTGACAAGGCACACACAGCCCCAGTCGACCAGGTGTAACCCCAACATAGTCAATCCGCACAGGCGATACAGGGCACGGGATGGCAGTGGAGCATGGTGTGTGAGAGGTCTCCTCGCGCTCCTCCTGGTCATATCACGCAGGCAATAGAACCTCAACGTCTAGCATGGCACAAGTCAAATGGAAGTGTAGGGGGACGCACCACAGCACGAGCAGCACTGACGTCACGGGAGGTGGCTCGCACCATCCCATCCATTGCCCATTATACCAACCACGCCACATGCCATTGCGACTAAGTGCAAGCGCGTGCGCCACCACCCCCGAGCCCTCCCCAGAGAGGCCAAAGAGTGAATGTGTGGGCCATCAGTCACAGACGGACGCGGCCTGGCCGCAAGAGCACTGGGTGTCGCAGGTGGCGGATCCGGAAGGCGAAGACTGTGATGCATAGTCCATGCAGGCCGGGTCTCCATTTGGGGCACCACGCAGGTGGACGGCGTCCCGCAACACATCATACCCTGAGACAGCCCACTCGTGCAACTGGACCCACACATACACTCCTTGCCCTCTCTGGTGCGAGCTTGGGGCTGCCTGTGCAAGCGCTAGCCTCGCAGGTGCACATGCATATTGGGGGAGCGAGGGGAGGACATGAGGGCTGGGGCGAAGATGACTATATCACTGTCAGTGAGTACAAGGGATGACCCAGATGTGGAAAGGAAGAGACGTGTCCCGTGTGTACTGCAACTAGTCGCCAATCCAACTACCCCCCCATGTCCGGAATGTAAGCCCGCACCTAGGCCCGCCCATCCGCCACATCGAACATACCACCAGCACGACAACCTTCCCATTCGAAACACTGACTGGGGGTGGCGACCAGTGAACAATCATGTGTAGCCTACCCACGCGTACATGTGGGCCCTCCATGATCCATGTCACCTGCAGCAAAGTCATGACATGCGCAATGAGGGAAGTGAGGAGAGCTGTCCGCCCCACGCACAGAAGGTGCATCAGCTCCACAGACCCAGCAGCGAGTCCAGCAGGGGTCACATGTGCAGGGGCAGCTGTGCCTGGTGTGAAGGCACATGCATATAGACAGCACATCGACCAATGTGTAGTCTGCCCACATCTACAGTCCATCATCATGCGGACATAGGAATTGAACACAGGGCAACACATCTTAGTGGGTGCACCCACCGTGACCAACAATGCGCAATCATCGACGTACCCGCCCTGTGCATGGCCCCCCACCCAACGGAGGCACATCCAGTGCCACCATCCCACACACACAAGCCTTCCACGGAACATGCTGTGTCCAATGGTCAGTACAGAGTCAGCGCCCATCTGGTGGATCCTGAACAGGAGACACATGCACACACATGCCAGCTCCCACTATGTACGTCTGCCACCTGGCACGTGCAATGTAACCTCTCACCTGTGACGTGTGACTGCAAGCACACAGCCGTCTTGGCATGGGGCTGTCAATGTGGACACCTGTCAATGTTTCGGGAGGTGTGATCCGTACAGTGCTGTACATAGGGTGCAGTGCTGACACCTACTACTGTCTCATATCCCCTCGTGCCACAGGTCCCACTTGTTTTGGCCGCTCAGCCTGTGCCCACATCGTCGTCGTCGTGTGCCATACTCATCCAGCCTCGGAAGCAGTTCCATGCTCAGCAGACATTCATGTTGCCGTGGCGTTGCCGCTTGACGAATATGCAGTCAGTCCCCATCAGCACGCCCCGCAAGTCATTGGGGCCTAGATCCCCATGTGCATGCACATGGCAGTGGTTTGTATCACTAGCCATTGCCATTGTTGGGAGACCTGTGTAAGTGTATTGTGGCCGTGCCGTCCCAGCTTGACAGCTGGGCTGTGGCTCATGTGCTTGCTCAGTCATGTCAGTGATGTGTATGCGAAATTGCTATGTGTTGTGTTGCTTTGACATGTGTCCACTGCCAATTTCCCTAGGCGGAGACCGAACATTGACCGCCCATACCAATTGCTGGCGGACATGGACGATACAGAGGTCATTAGGAAGTTTCGGCTGGACAGGCCAACCCTGCATCGACTGTGTGCCATGTTGGAACCCCATCTCCGTCCCCGCAGGGTGTATCCGACAGCTGTCACCCCCACGGCTAAGGTGATGGCCGCCATGCATTTCTTCGCCACTGGGTCATTCCAGCACACAGTGGGCAGTGGAGGAGGGATGTCCCAGCCCATGTTCAGCAAGGTGCTGAGGGATGTACTGGCAGCCATGATGCTGTACCGAAACAGGTACATCCGCTTCCCCAGGACTCGTGAATTGGCGGCAGTGAAGGGTGCATTCTATGCCCTTGGCAGAATCCCACACGTCGTTGGAGCCATTGACTGCACACATGTTGGCCTTGTCCCACCACAGGCCACTGAGCACCTGTACCGCAACAGGAAGCACACGCACTCCCTGAATGTGCAAGTGGTGTGCCTTGCAGACATGGTGATCACCCACGTGTGTGCAAAGTTCCCAGGCTCGGCCCATGACGCACACATAATGCGCAACAGCATCTTGCCACGACTGATGTCCAATCTGCAACAGGATCGTGGCTGTATTGTCGGTGAGTATGTGGAGTGGTGTAGCGTGCTGGTTGTGCGATGCTGTCCCCTGTCCAGTTGGAATAGCAACGGTTCTCTGTGTCCCTCACACCCAGGTGACTCTGCGTACCCGAATGGGGCATGGCTGCTCAGTCCATTGAGGAATCCTCGCACCCCAGCAGACGATCGCTACAATGAGGCACATGGGAGGACCAGACGTGTGGTCGAGCGTACCTTTGGCCTCCTCAAGTCCAGGTTCAGGTGCCTGGACCGCACCGGGGGTGCGCTGGCGTACTCCCCACAGAAGGTGTGCCAGATAGTGGTGGCGTGCTGCATGCTGCACAATCTGGCCATTCGGAAGCAGATCCCCCTCATTGTGGATGACGGAGATCAACCAGGGCCCCAGCCCGCAGACCAGGACAGCTCGAGTGAGGAGGACAGCGGAGAGGAGGAAGCTGGTAATGTGCGGCAGCAGCTCATCGCCCACTACTTCACTTGACGGTGAGTGTCCATGTACGACGGCTGATGTGGCTGTATCTGTGCAGGTGTGTGTGTGCTGTGTCAGGGTGGCCGTTTGTTCACTGCGTGCTGTGTGTCAACGCTCCATGGCCAGGGTTGTATGCCACTGTTGGTGGCTGTGGCATTGTGCCCTATTGCTCTGTGCGATGTGTGTACATTGCTTGTAGTTGTTGACATGTACTGTGTGATGGGTGTGTGACACACTCATTGAATGTGCTCCTGTTCTGTCTCCCACCCCTAGGTCCCTACAGGCCCTCCGGTTCCATTGCCATGCCACGCATCAGGTGCCTTTCCGCCCAAGGTGGCCGTTGTATTCCGTACAAATAAAACACAGGGCACAAACAGCAGTTTGTGTAAGAGGTGCATTTATTTCAAACTGTGACATGTGATTGTGTGTAAGGTGATGACAAAAGTGGTGCGTGCAGTGACAATGAGCTGTCGGTCATGGCTGCGTGATGCTCAGGTGTACCCACTGGTTCTATGTCCATAGTCCAACACACACATGCCATCCAGATGGCTGTGTGGAGTGGGATCGTAGTCCAAGTCAATGCAGTGGGTGGTCAAGGAAGGCTGGCTGGCTGCCTCACTTGCGTCTGGAGCGTGCGAAGTCCTCCCGGGAGATCTGTTTCCACTTCGGACGGCCCCTTCCACGTTTGCGAGGGGGGGTGCCTGCTTGCGACATGCTGGTGGTTGAGGTGTGCTCACTGGCTGTGGACGCAGGGGAACTGGACACTGCTGCTCGACCCTGCGCCCCGGCAGGTGGTGGCGGAGGGGGAGCTGCTGTCCCTGGCTGTGACCTCACTGCCACCACCAGCTGGCCCATGAGGTCCACGAGTTGGCCCATACGGGCGTCCATGGACCTCAGCACCCCCAGCACCTCACGCGTGTCTGTAGCTGACCTGGCCCATTGTCCTTGGGCCTCTTCATAGGCCCCAAGGACTCTGGCCATTTGAGGCAGGGCATGGCTCCCAGGGGAGGCTGGCGTTTCCCTGACCCTGCTCCTCCTACCAGTCCTGCTGCCACCGGCCTGCCCACTAGCCACATTGCTCACCACGGTCCTCGCTGTGGCTCCCAGGGTGGATCCAGTCGGCCGGGCCACCACCTGCGCTGGGGCTGGTGCCAGCGAAGACGTGGTGGTGGTGGCGGCGGTGGTGCTCGGTGCGGCGATGGTGGCGGTTGCGGCAGTGGTAGTGGCCGCAATGACCGTGGGTGTGGCCGCAATGACCGTGGGTGTGGCCGCAATGACAGTGGCAGCAGGGGGCTGGGAATGTTCAGCAGCCCTGGATGATGGGTTGGTGGGTAGGAGGGGTCCTGGGGAGCGGCTGGGCCCTGCCACACCAGATGGGCCTGCTTGGTGGTCCGTGTCCGAAGAGGTGGACAGATCCTCCACATCCATGTGTCCTCGTTGGGGGCTTGTAGGCTGGCTGTGCTGGCTGCTGTCTCCATCCCCAGCATCCAGCAGTTCGTCACCTGTGGAGAGAATGAGATTTGTTATTGTGTTGCACCTGGCGAAGTATGTATTTGTCGTCTGACATTCACAGTTCGTGCAATCTCGTACATGGGTTTCCCGGAGGCGTGTGTGTGGCTGTACCATTTGTAGTTGTGTGTGCTTGGCAATGGGACTGTGTGCTGTGCACATGTGGCATGGGACGGATTGGCCATGCCGATGGGTGTGTTGCTGTGCCCCTACTTATTGTGACTCTGGTGTATGCGGGCTCCTGGCCCATCCTGGGTCTGGTTTGTACTTTGCTTTTGGGGTTCAAATGGGACGCTTAGGAACGCATATGGCAACATGGGGGCCATGCCCCAGATTCGCATTTGGGAGGGAATATGCTTTTGGGGTTCAAATGGAACGCTTAGGAACGCATATGGCAACATGGGGGCCATGCCCCAGATTCGCATTTGGGAGGGAATATGCTTTTGGGGTTCAAATGGGACGCTTAGGAACGCATATGGCAACATGGGGGCCATGCCCCAGATTCGCATTTGGGAGGGAATATGCTTTTGGGGTTCAAATGGGACGCTTAGGAACGCATATGGCAACATGGGGGCCATGCCCCAGATTCGCATTTGGGAGGGAATATGCTTTTGGGGTTCAAATGGAACGCTTAGGAACGCATATGGCAACATGGGGGCCATGCCCCAGATTCGCATTTGGGAGGGAATATGCTTTTGGGGTTCAAATGGAACGCTTAGGAACGCATATGGCAACATGGGGGCCATGCCCCAGATTCGCATTTGGGAGGGAATATGCTTTTGGGGTTCAAATGGAACGCTTAGGAACGCATATGGCAACATGGGGGCCATGCCCCAGATTCGCATTTGGGAGGGAATATGCTTTTGGGGTTCAAATGGGACACTTAGGAACGCATATGGCAACATGGGGGCCATGCCCCAGATTCGCATTTGGGAGGGAATATGCTTTTGGGGTTCAAATGGGACGCTTAGGAACGCATATGGCAACATGGGGGCCATGCCCCAGATTCGCATTTGGGAGGGAATATGCTTTTGGGGTTCAAATGGGACGCTTAGGAACGCATATGGCAACATGGGGGCCATGCCCCAGATTCGCATTTGGGAGGGAATATGCTTTTGGGGTTCAAATGGAACGCTTAGGAACGCATATGGCAACATGGGGGCCATGCCCCAGATTCGCATTTGGGAGGGAATATGCTTTTGGGGTTCAAATGGAACGCTTAGGAACGCATATGGCAACATGGGGGCCATGCCCCAGATTCGCATTTGGGAGGGAATATGCTTTTGGGGTTCAAATGGAACGCTTAGGAACGCATATGGCAACATGGGGGCCATGCCCCAGATTCGCATTTGGGAGGGAATATGCTTTTGGGGTTCAAATGGAACGCTTAGGAACGCATATGGCAACATGGGGGCCATGCCCCAGATTCGCATTTGGGAGGGAATATGCTTTTGGGGTTCAAATGGGACGCTTAGGAACGCATATGGCAACATGGGGGCCATGCCCCAGATTCGCATTTGGGAGGGAATATGCTTTTGGGGTACATGCTGTGAGCCATGGGTGCCGAACGTGACATGTGTTGTGGCAGCATGACAGTGCATGGTCTGAGGTGTGTGCATGCCTGACATGGCCTGCATATTTGCTGTCTGTTGTGATTACTGGACATGGCATTGGACGCATCGTTATGAGTGAGTGATGGTTGTGTGCCAGCCAACGTATTGCAGTTGTCCCATCTCCTTGGTGTGCGTGCTGCCCTGTGCCATGTGCATCACTGCAGTGCTCGTGGGGGGGTGTGGCCCATGTTGTGTGTTGTTGCTCACAGTGTGTCGTGCGCTTCATTGACTTCTGGCACATGGTTGGTCATGGGCATGTATCTTAGCGTGACTGCTGTATGTGTGGCAGCTGTGCGGATGACATGCCTTTCATGAGACTGGGGCTGACGGATGGGATGGATGGTATGTTGTATGTGCATGGTGTGTCTGTGTGTTTGATGGGTTCAGTGGTGTTCGTGTGCATTTATGTTGTTCCGCTCTGTTGCGTCTAGTGTTGTTTGTCTTACATAGGCGTAGTTGTGGGGTGTGTGGTTGACAGGCAGTAGGGGCTACATGGACAGGACTTCAATGGTGTTTCGGTTGTGTGTGATGAGTTGCACAGTGGCTGCCGTGTGGTACTATATTCAGTGTGGCTTGTGCATGCAGACGTGGCTCCTTGGGTGTTGCTGTGTCTGTGATGGGTCATGTGAGGTGTGAGTCTGTGGTTCATGTCCGTGTGCACATTGTTCACTTGTTCGTGACGGTGGGCGGTGCTGCGTGTTCGTCTGCTACGTGACATGTCCCATGTGTTGGTCGTGTTACGGTCCTCATGCCTCCAGTAATCCAGCCCTGTCCAGTTTCCCACCTGCAGGTTGTTCGTGCGTGCACTGTACTGGATGCCACATGGTTCTAAGCGGGGGTGCTCCATGTTGCAGGTCTGTGGGGGTGGGGGGGTGTTGTGGGTCGTGGTGGTGGCTGGACACCCACTGACACCGATTGCTGTGGACCGTGATGTCTACCTTTCAGCTGTCGTTGTGCACTGCGGTGGCTGACATGTGGCTGTGGGGTGTGGGGGATGATCCTCCTTGCTGTGCTGTGGGACTAGGGGCCTGGTGTATTTTGTACTTGGGCTGTCCACCCTCCCACCCACTGCACTTTGTGTTCCTGCCACTTACCTGTTACTTGTCGGTTAGTGCAGCTATGGCGGACACATGGGTGTGGTGGGTGCTCGTTGTGGCGCTTCTGGCATATTTGGGGACCTGTTGGTGGTTACGTGGCTGGCTGAGTGTACACATGTCCCCACGCATCTTACAGTTGTTCTGTTTGGGCTGTGTGTGGTGGTGTCTGTTGCATGTGTGTGTGATGTGTTGTGTATTGTGTGCTGGATATGGGGGTGTTTGTCCCTGGGAGCTGTGGCATGGTGGTAGTGCATGTGAGTACATAGCGGTGTGCTGGTATACATTAGTTTGTACTTACCAGCCTCCACTCCCCTGCTAATCCGGCGAGGATCTCGGGATGTATGATGACTCGCACCTTCTCCTCCCACGCTTTGAAGGTCTTGAAGAGCGCGGGATTCCCTCCGCCAGTGACGGCTGCCAGCTCTCTGTTCTTGGTCTCCTTCTTCTTGACCAGGCTCTTGACGTCATTCCACCGTTTGTTAATTTCTACTCTGTTCCTGGGCAGGGTCCCGACTGCATTGACCTGGTCTACGATCCGGTTCCACATTCTGTTTCTGGTGGCTAGTGGTGTGTGCTGGACCAGGTTCCCATAGATTTGTGGGTGCACCTTGATGATCTCGTCGACCATGACCGTCAGCTAAATGGGCGTGAACTTGGGCATTCTTTGTGGTGCCATGGTGTTTGTGGTGCTGGTGCGGTGTGTGTTGTGTAATGTGCAGGGGTTTGTGGTGCCGGTGTTTGGTGGTGGTGGTGGTGGTGGTTGTGATGTGTGCGTTTCTGTGGTGTGCTGCTGTCCTTGCTGTGTCACTGTGTCCTCTCCTCTCCTCTCTAGTTTGCAATGTTGCAAGGGGTTGTGGTCTGTGGGAGTGCTGCTTTTGTACTTACCTATGTGGGTGTGTCCTCATGGTCTGTTGTTTTCAGGTGTGTTGTGTCTGGGGTTCTGGCCTTTGTAGTTTTTGTTTGTCCAGGGGGGTGTTTTCGGGATGTGTACTGTGCTTGTGTATTTGTGCGTGCCTTGCTGTGTGGACTTGTTGGCCATGTTGTGTGCGATTGTTTTTGTCAGCGGATGGTTTCTGTGCAGGGACGTGGGCGCCATGGCTTCTGCCGTGTCGATTCTCATCGGCGTTGTTTGCGCAGGCGGGCGGTGTATTTGTAGTTTTCCCGCGCTCATGGCGGTGCGATCGTAATCTCACGTGCGGTGTGTCGGCCGTGAGGGCGGGCGGTTTTGTGTTGTCGTGCGTGTTTCCGTCCGTGGCGGGCGGTTTGACTCCGACTCGGACGATGGCGGGCGGTATCTTGTGTGGTTTTTCCGCCGATGGCGGTTTTCGGTTTGTGTAATCGTAATGGCGTGGTCGGTGTTCAGACGGTGTGTGCGGGCGGATTTTTGCCGCTTCCATGCCTGGCGGATTCTTTTACGCCGGGTATCGTAATGGGCCCCTTAGTTTTTTAATTGTAAATACGTTTTAATTGTGTAATAAAATGTTTTACAGTTTAATTTTATCTGTGGCTTGTAGGGATTATAGGGGTAAAGTGTGGGAACTTAATTAATTTTTATGAGTTTAAATTTGTTTTTTAATTATTCATATTTCTTTAATTGGTAATTAATTATGTTAATTATGGAAGTACATTTTTAAAATTTAGATGTAGGTTGTTAATTGTGTGGTGTTATAGGGTACGAAATTAAAAAGTAAATTTATGTAATGTTTTTGTTTCTAAATAATTTCTAATTAAAAATATTTGCTTGAAAATTATTTTTTATTTTATTTTGTATAATATTTGTAGGTATTTGTCATATGTGTTTAACATAATATTTTTTTAAACATTTTTTACTATTAAATATATTTGTATTTTAATTTTTAACATATTTATATGTTTTTTTATTTATTTTGTTTTTTAAATATTTTTGTTGTTAATGTTTTGTTTGTTTTTAATTTTCAACTGGCTGGAGTGAGAATATTAATTGTTACCACTCCGCAATCCAACACTTTCCCTCCTGCTATTGCACTCATTGGAGTGGGAATAGTAAATTTTATCCTGCCACTATCGAACACTTTCCCTACTGTTGCACTTACTGGAGTGGGAATAGTAATTTTTACCCCTCCGCTATCCAACACTTTCCCTACTGTTGCACTCATTGGAGTGGGAATACTAATTTTTACCCCTCCGCTATCCAACACTTTCCCTACTGTTACACTCACCGGAGAGAGAATAGTAATTTTTACCCCTCCGCTATCCAACACTTTCCCTACTGTTGTACTCACTGGAGTGGGAATAGTAGTTTTTACCCATCCGCTATCCAACACTTTCCGTACTGTTACACTCACTTCGAGTGGGAATAGTAATTTTTACCCCTCCGCTATCTAACACTTTCCCTAATGTTACACTCACTGGAGTGGGAATAGTAATTTTTACCCCTCCGCTATCCAACACTTTCCCTACTGTTGCACTGAGTGGAGTGGGAAATGTAAGTTTAAAGATTTTTAAATAGTTTAATGCTTTAATTTATAATATAATTTTTTTATATAGATTTTATGTTATTGGTATATATATATTTATATATATATATATTTATATATATATATATATATTAATTTGTAAATGTTTATATAAATGTAAAATTGTAAAATAAATTAAAATTGATCATTTATTAATTGTTTTAAAGTAAATATATATATATATTTATTATGTATGTGTGTTTAACATTTTTAATTACTTTTATTTTTTATATTTGTTAAAATGTATATTAAATCTACTTTATTATTTATATTAATTTTATTATTTAATATATTTAATATTTATTATTTTATTTTATATATAAAAATCTATATTTTGTACAACTATGGGGCATATTAGCAAGACCCACGTTAAAATTATCGCCGTTTTAGCGGCAGGAAACTGCCGCTAAAACGGCGATAATGGACTTGCTAATATGCGTTATGGAATTCAATAGAAGCCCAGGTTAGATGTCCTGCACATCTAACCTGGGCTTCTATTGGAATTCTATAACGCATATTATCAAGCCCATTATCGCCGCTTTAGCGGCAGTTTCCTGCCGCTAAAACGGCGATAATTTTAACGTGGGTCTTGCTAATATGCCCTTATATTTTTTACATTGATATTTTTTTCTCAATATTTTTGTACTTACCTATTTAAGTATAGGGAAACGATATTTTTGCATTCTATATTTTTACCTGGATATTTTTTACTTCTATATTTTTTTCATCGATATTCTAACAGTGAACCTTTATAGGGAGAGAGCACAAGAACTTTACCACTGGTTTGCTGGGAAAACTGCACACACTCCTAAAAGCCAACAAAAATGGGTTCAGCTACGGAAGGCAAGGAAAGGGACCAAGTTGGGGTGACCCTAAAGAGTGGGCCACAGCTAAAAAAGGCCATATGGCATAAAGTTCAAATTTACCTTGTGGAACAACACTTTTCCAAAAAAACACAAGTCTAATCCTGAATTGTTGTAAATTTTTAGTGTAGGTAGAGTTCACCCATGTAGAAGAGGTGTTGACAGAACCAAACTACTGAGAACATTGGAATCCAGATTAATTATTGAATTGGGAGCTATGCATCCCAGAGGGCTAAACATGGAAGAGGAAATGGCTATTCATACTGGGTAATTTCCTATTGTTTTGTCCTCTTGTCTTTATGAATTATCCTGTGAACAGAGCATGTACTGTCGTATGGTTCCTACTTTCTCAGTAAGACCGTGTGTTTGGGCAACTTAATTGACAAAACTATGTGGGACTGAGGCTGCGCATACCATCAAAACATGATGACCTAATTCCTGGCTAGCTCACAGTGTACCATCGGGAACCCTAAACCTGGCAGGTTACCAGATGGTGTCTACAGCCTCAGAACGTGACAACCCTGATTTCTCAAGGAAATCATGGAAACAGCTCTTATCCTTTCATTAGTAACTCAGGCGTGCCTAACGGGAAATACAAGAAGCACATAGATAGGCATTTCAAATATTTATTGAAGCAATTGAACTCTTGCATAAAATACATGTTCTGCAATGATTAATAGAAGGAAACAAAACAGGGTAACCAGCATTACTAGAATGGTGAAGAAAATAAACAGTTAAACCATTGTGCTGTTGCATTGATTATATGAATACATGTAATTGTACTCCTTCTCCTACCTAGCACTTCCCATCCTAAGAAGCATAGGATGTGCTAATCTGCCAGAATCCTTCAGAGTGGTCTAACGCCCCATTTACCTGCAATCAATCAATCAATCAATCATGTCACTTATAAAGCGCACTACATACCCGCGAGGGTCTCAAGGCGCTGGGGGAAGAGGGGGGTGGTGCTGCTACTGATCGAAGAGCAAGGTCTTGAGGAGTCTTCTGAAGGCCAGTAGGTCTTGGGTCTGCCGAAGGTTGGTGGGGAGGGTGTTCCAGGTCTTGGCGGCGAGGTGGGAGAAGGATCTGCCGCCGGCGGTCATTTTCTGGATGCGGGGGACTGTGGCGAGGGCGAGGCTGGTGGAGCGGAGCTGGCGGGTGGGGGTGTGGAAGCTGAGTCGTCTGTTGAGGTAGGCTTGTCCGGAGTTGTGGAGTGCTTTGTGTGCGTGGGTGAGGAGCTTGAAGGTTATCCTCTTGTTGACAGGGAGCCAGTGCAGGTCTCTCAGGTGGGGTGTGATGTGGCTGCGTCGGGGGATGTCGAGGATAAGACGTGCAGAGGCGTTCTGGATGCGTTGCAGCCGTCTTCAGGAGCTTAGCCGTCGTTCCTGCGTAGAGGGCGTTTCCGTAGTCCAGCCTGCTGGTGACGAGGAGCCTGGGTGACTGTTTTTCTTGTTTCGGTGGGGATCCACTTGAAGATCCTGCGGAGCATTCGGAGGGTGTTGAAGCAGGATGAGGAAACGGCGTTGACCTGCTTAGTCATGGAGAGGGTGGGGTCGAGGATGACCCCTAGGTTGCGTGCGTGCAGGCTTTTTTCGTCGGGTAGCCAGCCTTGTAACAGCCCGCCGTCCTTCTTAAGCTGGTGTTTGGAATTCAGCTGGACTAGAATTCAGGCATGTGGTGACCATCAACAATCCATCAAGAAGCTCCTCTGTCTAAACAAATGCTGCCATAGTTCGTATAATGAACTGAACCCATTTGTTCTATGCCTGAGTCCTGGTGCCATTGTTTATTCAATCCATCCATAGCTGTCTTGGAATGGACAACAACAAACAACAACATTTTGTTCAGTGTACTAAGTCCTTGTACAGAATGGTCAAAGGCCTGATAATGTTCCTACGAAGAAATGTAACTGTAAGCCAAACCATTTCTGAGTACTTTATCTCATGAGGTCACCCAAGCAAATGTGTGTTAAAAAGTAATTGTTTAAAACAATGTCAACTTTAAACATGAGCATGCAAAATGGAAGTGTTTGTGCCCGGGGCCTATGTAATCAGACAACACCCACTCTTTGTCTGTAAGGTGACTAATAGGCTTCACATTAAACCTAAAGACACACTAAAACCAATGTTTAATTTGCACATGAAAGCTAAAAAGTCTTCAAAAATAATATGCCTTTTAATAGTAAAGCATAAGGAAAGTCAAATTGCCTATGCAAAAGGTAATTTAAAAATGCAACATATAAAAGCAATTTTTCTCCTAAAAAAATAGCTGAATTAAAAATGTTGGGGCATATTAGCAAGGGCACAATCGCCGCTTTAGCGGCACTTTTTGCCGCTAAAGCGGCGATATTTATATCGCCCTATCAGCAAACTGTCTCTAACAGCAGTTAGCGACAGTTTGCGGGCATTAGACGCCATTTTTACCGCTTTGCATGTCAGCGATATTTATCGCTAATGACATGCAAAGTGGGCGTTCCTGACGAACAAACCTGGGAAACACTCGCTAACAGGCCTATCGCCTATTAGCAAGGTGGCCATGGCCCCAGTTAGCGACGTGAAAAGTCGCGCTAACCGGGGCCATCGCCATTTATTTAACACCTGCAATTAGCAGGTGTTAGCCATACCTAACATGGGGGGGTGGATTATGCTGATACGACCACAGGGTCGTATCAGCAAGGTGTTCTCCCTTCTCCATGCAACATCGCTGGTTTTTCAGCGATGTTGGCCCATTTCCTCCGCTATCGCTGGAATATTCATCGCCATAGCGCTAATCGTTGCTAATACAGCGTTAGCGTGGCGATATATTCCAGCGATAGCCGGCGATAAAAAAAATCACGCTAAGCAGGGTTAGCGATGATTATCGCCTCTTCTTGCTAATATGCCCCGTTGTCTTCTCGAAACTACAAGAATGTTTAAATGTTCAGAGAGTTAGACAAAACAATGTTGTTCCCAGCTCCCACAGACGATGTTTCCATTGGCACCCTATTCACAAGTTCCAAAGAACAGACATGGTGGTATCCAATTCCACCAGCAGCAGCAGGGGGTGTGACAGCCAGTAGTGTTTCCACAGAGGACGAGCCAGGATCCGAAAATCCAGGGGCCGAGGCATCCAATTCAGAATATGCTTTTTGTAGCTATGGCAATCACCCAGGACATCTGTGCAAATGGATTCTTAATGGACGCATTTGCAGTTCTATATCCATAAATTGTAATAACTGCATTCCAAGGCATATATAATCACACCATACTCGAAAATGCACTGCAAACAGTGGAACATGGGCTGAACGCAAAGTAACCATACAGGTCAAAAGGACAAACACCAGTTGTCATTCAGCTCCTGAAGTAAGGGTGCGGGTGTCGTGTAGTTCCTATAAACCTATATAAGATCTGCTCATTTAGACAACATAGACTGTAGGATTGGTGTCCAGACTGATTCTAGACGCCCCTACCGGGTATGTTTGCTTGTATGCCAGCTAGCTCACAGTGCCACTAGAAACCACTCTTACCAAGGAGAGAATAGTTCTTAGCAACTATCGAACATGACAACTCTGTCCCATCAGGGATCGTGAAAACAGTACATTACTTTTCGCTCAGTCACTCGTGCTCACTTTGTCTCAGCGAGATACACAGATTAAATGGTGGGGACGTTTTTCAATAAGCATTTATTGAACCAGCGTCATTCTAGTGTAAAATAGGTGTGCTGAAACAACCATTAGACAGAAACAGATATAAATGATTATAAACACCAACAGTGTAAAAGGATGGTACATTCCTACTATAGTGCTAAAACAATGAATACAGGCAGGTATATAAAATGCATGACAGTAAAAATGTGTACTCCTATGATGCGACCGTAATTAGATGTACCTAAGTGTACCTAGCATGTATGTAGGTGTAGAGCCAAGAATCCCTCTAGAATAAAGTCAACCCCATTACCTGAAGTGAGATACTGTGGGACCCCTTCTTGGTCTCGAGATGGACACCCTGCAAGGGATGTCAGACCACTGCGAGCTGGAGTGTCTGCGTGCAGGAGCTCAGCGTCTCCTGTCAGTGTGTCAGCATGGAAGTCCTTTTTCTCCTCTGACTATCCCAGCAAGATATGGTGTTTATATACCCAAAGTGGTACCCTCAGGGGTTCAACCTTGCTGTGTCATGTCGGACTTAGGATGACGTAAGGAATGACCCTTATACATAGTTATTATGCAGGAGATGGTAGTCCTGCTGAGTTTCCAAGAATCCTCATGCATAATATATGAGGCTAGTTTCTAGGGAAAACCCCACGTCCTGTAAGCAGTACCGTAACTAGGTAAAAGGTCAGTCCCAAGAACCGTTATGCAGTGTAATGGTAGGGAAGAATATAGTTGAAAGGGTAGGTTGATACCTGAGCCTATATTGGGGTACCTATATGGAACATTACACCCACTCCTCATCTGACTGGATGACATATTTAAATTCTAATGTATTAGTAGGCGTTCTACTCAAACAACTAATAAAACCATAAAAACTGTGTTTTTAAAAAATGTAAAAATTCTTTTAAAAAAATGCTAAGATAAGAAGTCTTTGCTACACTTTTGTTCGTATATAGAGTGTGAATAACTACAAGTGACTGAAAGCCATGCAGTTTAGAGAATGTGTCTATTTTTAAAATTCCAAATTTGGTTGTTTTTGAAAAAGTCCGAATTGTTCCCAGCACATGATGAGCCAAATGTTGATGTGTCCTGGCTGGGAGACGCAACATCATTGTTGCTTGCCATTGCAGACGACAATCCCTGCATCACCTCACAGATAAGGTCAATTGATCAAAGATGATCCTCTGCATTGCCCACAGCCAATGCTGGGGAAGCCTGTGTGACATCCAAGGCCTGAGTGGTGGTAGAGGAGCCGGTATCCGTTCCAACAGGAGCTGAAGCATCCTGTGGTGGCTCTAAGAATGCAGACATCAACATGGGAATACGCTAAGGACACAGCAGAACATGGGCCGTAGTAGGGTCCAGTAAAGCATCAACGTCCGGTGGCGCAACCGATGGAAGTGTTAGACAGAGATCCAACACACATTCTTCTCCGCAGAACAGGCATAGGAGGCAGGCAGAACACAGTCAATCCAGACGGGTCTAAATGACAGGAACCAAGACTCACTCAGTTCGCGAAGGCGAGGTGTGCCCAGATGGAGTACCATGCGATCACGGTATCAGTGCTCCAAGAGTGTTTTTTCCATCTCTTTGGTGACTGGGACGTCCATTGCGTAGCAGAAAAAGGACAATCAGGATACCTGCTATTAGAAACAGGATCAGCGGAAGTCCTCCAAAAATGCTTCCAAATACGGAGTGTATGAAGTTGGGAATAACTCCGAAGATTGTCTGAAAGGTGCTTAACAGTCCAGAACCTATGGTCTTAAATAGGTGTACTATACCTGTCGTAACAGACATGTTAAAGATACGTTGTACCATTTCTGTGAAATGGAAAGGGCAGTTTGTTCGTACTAGTGCATGTATCTCAGCTGAGGACCTTGCGACCTGAAGATCAAAAGTTTCTCGGGCGGAGGTTAAGGGCATGGTTTTATGTAAAAGCATGGCTTTCATTCACCTCAGAGTATCAAACCATATAAAGGAAACATTCAATGAAGTCCATAACCGCGCCTCCCTGACTGTATGGGTCGGTGGAAACAATACTTGCATACAGCAAGTAACCCTGGAGCTTACAGTGACAAGATATGCGATGCCCGGAAGCATCCCACAACAACCTTGATCGTTCAGCATCAAGCAGCTCCCATTCGAGAGCAACCTGAGTACCTAGTTAATCATGGCAGCTGGGGAACCTTTCAAGTAACAGGATAAGTTTTCAACGGAACCATTACAGGCCCCGGGGAGCATAATATCCTGGCATATGAGAGATCCACTTAAACCATTCTCGCAGTTTGTACCGCTTAGGAACACTTCCAAGTCCCAACTCCTGCATCGAAATCTGTATGGCGATTCCCAAGATTCCTTGATGAATTCCCTACCCATCACTTCATATCTGCCTGCCTGCTGTTGCTCTAGGCAATACTGAAACTGGAAAGTTGTGATCGGTAATGTTATATGGCCATGGATTAACCATTCAATACGCAGCATTGTATATTTTGCTCCCCTTTGTGCCATTGTTATCTGGTTTTCTGTTAGATTGTATGCAGAGAACAAGGACGAACTGTTGATAAATCGCCAAGGCACATAACCAGCATGCAATGATTGCAGCATCCAGCTTAATAACATAATAGAACATAACTCAAATTGTCCGTGTTATAGTATGGACAACTCCTGTTCTAGTACTTCTATGGCAGAAGATACAATGTTGCCCAGTGCAGAGATCCTGGATGTTAATGTAGTCATACCATTGTCAACTACAGGTAAGGCCTTTTCTCGGTTAATTCTATCTGTTTCACCAAGTCTCTTTGCAGCTTCTTGTTGAGAGATTTTCCAGCGTTCTTTATAGACAGCATATAAGAAACATTTCTGATGTGGTTTTCGGGGACCTAATATAAAATCCCTTAAATCCACCGCATCTGAGAGGAAGGATAAGTGCTGTTTCACCTGGGACAGTGTCGAGGTTTTTAGCCAATCGAGGCATAACTTCCCAACACTGTATGATGTCACCACCCCCGGATGTTCTCTTTTTACCTAGTGTTGGTCTGTCTGATATTAGTATTTGTGTCTGCGCTGAACGTGCCACGGTGGAACTCTTCATCTGCTGACAGATGTCGCACTTTAAGACAAAATTCTTTGTCTGTTTAGTGAGTCCTGGCCACCAATAGCGTTGTTTCAGCAATGAAACTGTCGTTGTAACTCCTGATTGTGCAGAACCCAGACCCTCATGTGCAGCTAGTATTAAACCTAATCTGCGATCCATGTTTGGTATTACTCTATCCCCCACTCCTGGAATTTGAGCATACGGAATGTTATTTGCATCTAACTTGTAGGAGTACTTGAGTGGAAAACCTTTCGGTAAGTCTTTGCTGTTTTTACGTGAAGCAATGACAGCTACCATTATCTGTCTGTCTATTCTCATTTTCGAACGAGTGATTGCAGCTACAGAAGCAGTACGTACTGCCCCTTTTGTGGCTTCATCGGCCAATGAATTCCCTTCAACTTGAACGCCATCACGTTGATGACTCAGTGTGTGTATCAAGTGAGCTCTTGGTAGTTCATTTTTCAACTCAGCTACCTGTTCCCATAGCAATTTATGCTTAATTGTACAACCTTTTGAGTCTTTAAACCCATTCTGACCCCAGTAGTGAAGATTTTCATTGTATGACTGGACGCAGTAAAAAGAATCGCACACAATCAGTGTGGGGAATTCTCAATCCGTATTTATCAGTGCCAGTAACAGGGATTTTAGTTCTGCCAGCTGAGCCGTGCAGTCTCCTAGAGACTGTGTCTTTGTACTGCTAGTATGGAACTTGCCTTCCTGCATACAACCCTTCACAATCGCACAGGCAGCGCTGTATTGTTGTTTACTTCCTATGGCCGGCTGAGCAGATCCGGTAGTGTAAATAATATATTCATACTGATCTAGAGGCATTATTTCATTTGGGAGAGGATATTCTTGTTCATATTGCAGGAATGCTTATGTTTTTAGAGTAGAGTCATATCTGTATTCTACTCTGTTTCAGTGAGAGAATTAGCCCATTGTATCCATCCTGGATGTAAGGCTTTAGCATTAGGAACGCTAGCCTTTGTTATAGCCTCTAAGGTTGGTACTGGAGTTATGACAATCATTTGTTTCCCCAGAGACAGTGCTCTTTCTCTCGCTACAGCGGTCTGTACTGCTGTCAGAATTTTTCTGTAGAAGCAAAATGCATCTCAGCATTTGTGTACAAGTGTGATTTGTATGCTATGGGTAAGTTTCGCCTTCATTGAAGATTAGGTAAGTATAGCCAGATTGACCCGCTATAACACGGATCACCAAATTTGTGGTGTTTACACGGGTGTGTAAGTGTTTGGAAGCTATCATGTCAGCTTGTAGGGAACGAAGGATATCTGTGTGTTCCTGTGTCCAATGCCTAACTGAAAAATCAGGTCTTATTAGGTCGTAGAAAGGTTTTACTTTTTCTGTGTAATCCAAAAAGTATGTTCTACCAAAATTCAGGAATCCCAATATGGATTGTAAGTTTTTGATTTAGGAGGTTGGAGCAGCGCACACTTTTCTAAAAAGTTAGCTGCCAGGCTTTTACTTCACTTGAAAGCTCATATCCCAAAAATAGGACATTGAGGTGGGCTATTTTAGATTTTTTAAAGTTAAATATGTAGCCCTCAGAGGCGAACCCCAAAATGATGTTGCTCACCCTGGTCAAGTGATCCTTTAAATCATCAACCGTTAGATAAATATCATCTACATAGGACAATGCCTCTTAATCCGAATTCTGAAGTAACTCTGTTACCCTAGCGGAGAACAACCCAGGGCTATTCTTATACCCTTGGGGGACTCGACAAAATTGATGCTGGGAACCGAGTGCTGAGAATGCTGTCAAATATCTACTCTCAGGTGCTATATTTTGGCAGAAAAATCAATTTGAGATATCGAGTGTTGTTTTGTATTTTTTCCGCACAATGTTAATCATTAATGCGGCACTGTGTGCATTCTGTGCTGCAAATGTTTTAGTGCATGTGTTCAGATGTCTGTAGTCTAAAACTAGACAGTATGAATTGTTGGGTTTCATTACTGGAAACAAAGGATTATTCATTGAAGAGGTGCAAGTTTCAATTACACCCTGGTGTTCAAAGTGATCTAAGCTCTCCCTGACCTGTTTTTTCACTTCTTGTTTTATTGGGTATTGTCTCTGTGGAGTTGGAGTAGTTTTTAATGGGATTACATGGTAAGGTGTCTCAGCATCCCACCCAACATGGTTGCGATATAATGCTGGAGCAAGTGCTACCACCCACTCCTGTGCATATGTATGTTTTAAGTATATAGGAACAAGATCGGAAAATCCGGTAAAATTACAATTCAGGCGGCCAATTTCTTTCAGCCAAGATGATGTCATAGCCATGAGTCAGGTTCTCCTAAAAGAGAGCTTTAATTTTTCTGGGTTTGTTCCCCTCCTTTTGGAGTGTTATTTCATATAACCTATGTGGGACCCTTACCCTTGTATCAGGTGTCTCCACCGTGATATGATCATTCAACTCTGCTGTCATCAGAAATTCCTTCAGGTTCTGGCGAGCTATTGTTACTTCTGCTGCACTGTCTAGCATCGTCACAGCCCATTCCCCATTCAGAAGTTGAGTCCTCAGAAATCTGGGCATGTCTAACTTTGAGACCTGCTACTTTTGTCTTTTTAAATTGAGGTTTTGATTTTGGTTTTTCTTCTTTTTTGGAAGTATAGTCTGAAGCGCGTTGCGTGTCTCTGGACTTTGTATGCTCTTCTTGTTTGAGTTCTGACCGTCCTTCCCTCTCAGAGTTTTTTGATGAACCCTGAAAGGAATGAGAGGAACGTGTATCAGTGTCCTGATACCTGTCAGGTTTTTTAATGTTATCACGGTTCCTAAGGTTGTTCCTCCTTTCGGAGGGCTCCTGTTGAGTAGACCTACCCCTGGTTGGTGATCTAGTCTCTCTATTCTTTTGTTATTTATTGTTATCCCATTTTCTTCTTTGAAGAAGCAGGTGCTTGCTTGGTGTTCTCATTTTCAGGACCACCCATGAGTTGAGGTTTTACTGCTCTAGCTCCCAAATTGTCTCTACCTAATTCAGCATAGGTGTCTTCATTAATTTTAGGTAATTCATGTTCCTGTTGTAAAGGAGTGAAATCCCTCAGACGTTGGTGTATTGCCACTGCTGCTGCCTCCCCTTTTATGTTTGCTAATATTATAGCTGATACTGAGCAAAATTACTTAATAATTTCATTCCTAAGTTCAGAGCAGGTTCTGCTCCATACTCATTCTGTATTTGTCTTAATTCATCTGGTATTACTGCTAATGAAGGGATACCATGAGTTCTGGTATATATGGCAGCGAAAACTGTACCTCAAGAGGTACAGTCCTCTATCTGGGGAGCTATCCCCATTGGCAAGCAGATTGTTAGCATTCTGTGTTTTTCCTGAGGGCTTGTGTGTGGAAATACTGCCTCTAACTGTGTTATTTTTCGAGCTTTCCAGAATGGCATTTGCTCACGTTTAGTGGGCATTTTACACATAACTGTTTGTAGCGTTTGAGGTGTTATTTTAGTTGCAGATCCCTGAATTTGTCCTGCTTGTGTAGCCCTTGCTGCCTGAAGTGTGAGCGTTCGCATCACAAACTGTGTCAGGTTTCTGTAAAGTTTTATTATTTCTTTATGAATTGGACGTAAGTCTGCTACTGGCATTTTGTCAATGTCTGGATGTGGTGTGTAGGCCGCTAGGACTGGCCAAGTTGCTCCATCTCTTCCGAGCGGACCTAGTCTCACTTTTTCTTTTGTGTGTGGGAGGGCACCTTTAAACCAGTTTATGTGCTCCTGGTAGGTGAGCGGAATTTCAATGTATTCATATGGACTGTATTCTTCTGGTGTTTTATCCTCAGTATAAGAATCACATGTTTTTGTTTGTGCATCTGCTTGTGGGAATTTAACCCATGAATAGAATACCTCTGTTCTACATGATTAGTGTGCCTCAATCGCAAATGTTACTGTCCCACCCCTAGCTGTTAATCCATAATCTGCTAGTTTCAGAGTAAGGGCAGTTCTAACATTTTCGGAAATGTTTATTTCACCTTCCTCTACTTCCACCCTGACTGTAGCATGTTGTGCTAGCACAGCAGAGTCTTCGTCAGCAATTATTTTGAAAGAAGAAATTTCCTTTGAGATGTCATCAGGGATGTCACTGACCATGTCATGAGTGATGTAATATGTGACATCATCAGCAGTGCATTGCGGTGTGCGAGTTATAGTTAGCTCAGCTAACTATAACGGCTGAATTTCTCTGGTTTGTACAAGTGAAATGTCAGCCTAACTATAATGTTCCTGTAACCTGAGTTTCTTTCAGTGAATATCTAAGGTTTTTTAAATGCTAATTTCTAACTATAAGGTCTCTGAAACCTCTGTTTTTTTCAGTGAATTTCTAAGGTTGTTTAAATGCTAATTCCTAACAATAACGTCCCTGAAACCTGTGGTTTTTTCCAGTGAATTTCTAAGGTTTTTCAAATGCTAATTTCTAACTATAACGTCCCTGAAACCTGTGTTTTTTTCAATGAATTTCTAAGGTTTTTTAAATGTTAATTGCTAACTATAACGTCCCTGAAACCTGCTTTCTTAGTATATATATATATATACATATACAAAAGAGATTTTTTAAATATATATTAATGTTTGACTTTAATAATAGTGCCTCGGTGATTGGATGACTGCACAACTAGTGCGTGTGTGATTTCGTGAGTGCATGCCTAGTGCCTGATTGATTGGATGAGTGCATGGGTAGTGCCTGGGGGACTGGATGAGTACAAGAGTGGTGTCTGTGTCATTGGATAAGTACATGGGTAGTATGTGAGAGAATGCAGGAGTATGTGCATAGTACCTGAGTGAAAAGAAGAGTGCAAGGATACTGCCTGGGTGATAAGATGAGTGCATGGATAGTGCCTGAATGATTGAATGAGTGCATAGGTAGTGCCTGAGTGATTGGATGAGTGCATGGGTAGTACCTGAGAGAATTAAGGAGTATATGCTTAGGGCCTGAGTGAATGGTTGAGTGCAAGGATAGTGCATGAGTGATTGGATGAGTGCATGAGTAGTACCTAAGTGAATGATTGAGTGCAAGAGTAGTGCCTGAGTGATTGGATGAGTGTAATAGTAGAGCCTTTTCTCAGGCAGCTTCACTATTCACCGACAGCTCAGAATGTTGGGCCTAGCCAAATATAAAACAGCAACCCTTCCCATGTCATTGTTGTAAGTCTCACCATGTTTCCGAAGGCTTCAATGCATGTGTCTGTGCCTTTTCCTAGTGACATGATACATAAAAAGAAACCTAGAACTAGTAGAATACCTGTGTTTCACACCGCATGCTCTCTACGTTTCTGTAGAAGAAGGTGTATGTATTCCTTTCTGCTCATAATACAGGGCACATGTGTATTCAACAGTCTATTTGAGGGGTTCTGTGACACCTACATAGGTAAGACATGTCTCCCTCTGCGACCGAATGATGGAGCGTAACTGAGAAGATTTGTGCACATGTATGAGAAGCTACGAGGTTTTTAAGCTAGCATCTTCAGACGCACAGCACGTGTCAGAATTCATATACAAGTAGGCACATACCTGAGTCATGAGAGCACGCAGACCTTTAATCTTGACATAGGGCACTTCCAATTGCAAGCAGACACCTAACTTTATATGGCCTACTTCAAGTGTCCCTTTCCAGAAACTCATACGAAGTAGCCTAATGCCTAACCCCTCTGCCAACATGTCTTAAACTTCACTTTTCTCTGGCAGCTTCACTATTCACCGACTGCTCAAAAAGTTGGGCCTAGCCAAATATAAAACAGCAAGCCCTTCCCATTTCACTGTTGTAAGTCTCACCATGTTTCTGCACCTCTCTTGCTTCTTTCTGCCCCTCACTTGCTTCTTTCTGTACCTCTCTTGCCTCATTCTGCACCTCTCTTGCTTCTTTCTGTACCTCTATGTTCCTTTCTGCACCTCTCTTGCTTCTTTCTGCACCTCTCTTGCTTCTTTCTGCACCTCTCTTGCCTCTTTCTGCTACTCTCTTGCTTCTTTCTGCACCTCTCTTGTTCCTTTCTTCACCTCTCTTGCCTTTTTCTGCACCTTACATGTTTCTTTCTGCACCTCACTCTCTTCTTTCTGCACCTCTCTTGCTTCTTTCTGAACCTCTCTTGCTTCTTGCGTCTTTCTGTACTTCTCTTGCTTCTCTCTGCACCTTTCTTCCTCTTTTGCCACCTTTCTTCCTCTTTCTGCACTTCTCTTGCTTCTTTCTGCAATTCTCTTGCCTCTTTCTGTCTTTCTCTTGCTTCTTTCTGCATGTGCAGAAAGAGGAAGAAAGGTGCCGAAAGAGGAAGAAAGGTGCAGAAAGAGGAAGAAAGGCGCAATACGAAGCAAGGGAAGTGCAGATAGAAGCAAAATAGGTACAAAAAAAAGCAAGAGAGGTGCAGAAAGAAGAGAGTGGGGTGCAGAAAGAAGCAAGTGAGGTGCAGAAAGAGGCTAGCGAGGTGCAGAAAGAGGCAAGAGAAGTGCAGAAAGAGGCAAGAGAGGTACAGAAAGAAGCAAGAGAGGTGCAGAAAGACAGAAGAAAAGTGCAGAAAGAAGCAAGGGAATGGCAGAAAGAGGCAAGAGAAAAGCAGAAAGAACAAGAGATGTGCAGAAAGAGGAAGAAATGTGCAGAAAGAAGCAAGAGAGGTACAGAAAGAAGCAATAGAAGTGATGAGAGAAGAGGAAAGGTACAGAAAGAGGAAGAGCGGTGCAGAAAGTGGAAGAAAGGTGCAGAAAGAGGAAGAAAGGTGCAGAATGAAGAAGAAAGGCACAGAAAGAAGCAAGAGAAGTGCAGAAAGAAGCAAGAGAAGTGCAGAAAGATGCAAGAGAGGTGCAGAAAGAGGAGAGTGAGGTATAGAAAGAGGCAAAGGGAGGTGCATAAAGAGGAAAGAGAGGTGCAGAAAGAGGCAAGAGAGGTACAGAAAGAAGCAAGAGAGGTACAGAAAGAGGCAAGAGAGGTGCACAAAGAGGCAAGAGAGGTGCAGAAAGAAGCAAGAGAAGTGCAAAAAGAAGCAAGAGAGGTAGAGAAAGAAGCAAGAGAGATGCAGAAAGAAGCATGTGAGGTGTAGAAAAAGGCAAGAGAGGTGAAGAAAGAGGCAAGAAAGGTGCAGAAAGAGGCAAGAGAGGTGCAGAAAGAGGCAATAGAGGTGCAGAAAGAGGCAACAGTAGTGCAGAAAGAAGCAAGAGAAGAGCAGAAAGAGGAAGAAAGGTGCGAAGAGAAAGAAAGGTACAGAAAGAGGAAGAAAGGCACAGAAAGAAGCAAGAGAAGTGCAGAAAGAAGCAAGAGAGGTGCAGAAAGAAGCAAGAGAGGTGACGAAACAAGAGAGTGAGGTGCAGAAAGAAGCAAGTCAGTTGCAGAAAGAGGCAAGAGAGGTGCAGAAAGAAGAGAGTGAGGTGCAGAAAGAAGCAAGAGAGGTGCAGAAAGAAGCAAGAGAAGTGCCTCTTTCTACACTTCTCTTGCCTCTTTCTGCATCTTTCTTCCTTTTGCTTCACCTCTCTTGCTTCTTTCTGCACCTCTGTTGCTTCTTTGTGTACCTCTATTGCTTCTTTCTGCACCTCTTTTGCTTCTTTCTGCACTTCTCTTGCTTCTTTCTGCACTTCTCTTGCTTCTGTCTGCGCCTTTCTTCCTCTTACTGCACTTTTTCATTATTTGTTAATGGTTGTAGAGTCTCACTGTAGGTTTTCGGAGAGTCTGTGCACCAGCTCTGTAATCATTTAAATTCTGTCTTGCTTTTAGCTCCATACAGTGCCAGCAGGTTATTTGAACCAGCTCAGGGATTCTTCTTTTGTTCTTGTTTTCCATTTCAGTTCATTGTAACCCTGCCTTCTATGTAGCTTGGTCTCCTGCTCATGTTTACATGACATCCTTACTGTTGGCGACGTCTAGTCATGTGAGCTAAAGCTTTATTGACATTTCTAAATATGAAATATTTGGCAAAGCTCGGATTACCTTGTACATCCTGGAAGCATCACACAGGTAGTGCCTGTTTCTAATGTGTATGATCCCACACCCTGGGTACACCTAGCCTTATAGGACAGCAGTCCGTAGGTACCCCGCAGTTTTCTTGTGTGCCAGGTACCAGAGTACAGGTGACACCTGGTTATTTTTGGGTCTCGCCTAAGCAGCGCTTGTGCTGTCTCTTCAAGACATGGTGTATTCAGGATATGGGCATTCAACATGACCAGGGTTTCTAGTTGGTTTGTTGGCCTGCCTTTCTATATTCCTTTACTCTGGTTGGTCAATAATGTCCATCTGTCCCGCCTTTATGTAACTGGGTCTCTCCCAGCAGACATCACCAATTGTACTTTTTGGTAGGTCATCTGTTGCCTCTTCTGCTCACACCCCCTCCCTCCCGACTTTGCTGACATCCTTCCTGCGACATGCCCTACCCCCCTGCACAACACTGCATTGACTTTTGTGGCTATGGCGTCACGCCACGCTTTATCTTCAAACATCTAAAGCGTGGCGTGCCACCATTGCTGCAAAAGCCAATGAATAGAAAAACAAAGGCAGGCGGATGCCGCATTTCTTTTACATTTGGAAAGCAATAGCTCAACATTTAACTAATGCGAGACCTATTGCTTTGCAAATCGTTGTGCACCATTCATACTAATTTAACACCCACATTTAGCAATAAGTAACAGTTGACCATTCCAGCTTTGCAAAGGGCCTTCCAACACGCTGTAACACGTGTCGCTGCATTTTTGGTAACGGTTGAGCCGTTTGAGCTAGAAACAAGGTTCCTTTTGTTCAAATCTGCAGATTATGCGGCAGATGATGGATTATGTGGCAAATGCGGAAAATGTATAATTATGCAAAAATCGCCGTGGCAGAACAGTCGCATAATTCCAGTGGCCCAGCTCATACCTCTGACTAGGTCCAGAAGTGCTCCTCTGTGGTTGCTTCATTTTTTGTGTCTCATTGAGTTTATAGCTTAGCCTCTATGGAAATGAGGAAGACTAAACCTGAGGTTACCACTCCACAACAAAGACTACCATACCACATAATTACTCTCCATAACACATAGTCCCACTCCACATAATTCCTACACACTAAATACCACATACTTTCTATCCACATAATTTCACTGCACAACATACCACATAATTCCACTACACACAACGTACATCCACGCCACTACAAAAAAAAATTAGTAAAAAACGTTTACATTTACAACACCAATAGCTCTAACTCTCTCAAATGTGAGACCTATTGCATTGCACATGCTTGTTTAACTAGTAGTCGCATTTGCAGAGTGGTGGAGAAAGGGCGGCTGGGCCACCAACCAGCGCTCAGGGATTCCGCTTCTTGGCCCCCAAGGTCCCTCAGTAATAAAGTAGACTTCATCCCCCAACCAGTCATGCACCAGGAGGCATGTTTACAGAGTGGTGGAGTAAGGGGGTGTGATTTCCAAAAACCTGTTAGAAATCCCAATGTGTGGGACTTACGGGAGGTAACAGGAGGGGTAGTTGGCCCCCAAGGACGTCCTTGGGGGCCAACTACCCCTCCTAGTACCTCCAGTAAGTCCCACACAGCAGGATGGCTGAGTTCTGATAGCAGGCCACACCCCATTTCTCCACCAGTCTGCAAACGCGCACCCTGACACGCTCTTGGTTGGGGGATGAAGTCCCCTTCGCTGCTGGGGGTCCTTAGGGCCAACTAGCCTACTTATTACCTCCAGTATGCCCCACACAGTGGGATTGCTGAAAGGTGGATGCAGGCCACGCCCCCTTTCTCCACCACTCTGCAAACGTGCCTCCTGGTGTGTTCTTGGTTGGGGGATGAAGTACCCTTGCCTCTTGAGAGTCCCTGGGGGCCAACTAGCCCTCCTGTTACCTTCAGTAAGCCCTGCACAGCTGGATTGCTGAGAGGTGGTCGGAGGCCACGTCCCCTTTTTACACCACTCTGCAAATGCGCCTCCTGGTGCATTGCTGCATGGGGGATCAAGTCCACTTTAGTCCTGAGGTTCTCGGGACACAAGGGGACCTCATCACCCCACCAGCAGTGTGCCAAGAGGCGTGTTTGCAGAATGGTGTAAAAAGGGGTGTGGCCTCCCTCCACCTCTTAGCAATCCCACTGTGTGGGGCTTACTGAAGGTAAGAGGTGGGCTAGTTAGCCCCTAAGGACCCTCTGCATCAAAGGAGACTTCATCCCCCATCCAAGAGCGCGCCACAAGGCGCGTTTGCAGAGTAGTGCTTTGAGGGGCGGGGCCTCCGGCGAGTTGCAGCTTCCTTTTCTCTTTTTTTCTTAGGAAGGGGGGCTGTGTGGCCCTCCTTCCCTTGATTGTTTTGGGCCCCGGGGTCCCTATCCCCCGGGGCCTGACCCATTTAAAAAAAAACATCCCAGAAAAGGAGGAGGGTGATGTGGCCCCCCTCCTGAGGCCGAGTTAGGCCACTGGGACCCCATCGCCTGGGGCTAGGCCTTTCTTTTTTCATTATCACTCCCCAGGCCGATTTTGGCCCCGGGGACCCCATCCTCTGGGGCATGGCCTTTGTTTATTATTTTAAAGGGAGGGCGGCTGAGGGGCCCCCCTCCCAAGCCATTTTCGGCGCCGGGAACCCAATCCCCCGATGCCAGGCCATTTCATTTTTTTTATTATTTAAGGAGGGGGGCCGCGCGACCCCCATACCCAGGCTGAAATTGCCCCAGGGCCCAGCCATTCCTTTTAAAAGAAAAAAAATGGAGTGGGGCCGAGAGGACCCCCACCTGGGCCATTTTTGGCCCCTGGGGATCCCATCCTCCGGGGCATGGCCATCTGTTTCGGGAGCCCCCGCGGTCCGGGCGGCTCCCGCCTCCTACAGGAGCCGGCATTGCTTTTTACCCTCAGGGAGCTGCTGACATGCAGCTTCCTGGAGTAAAAAGTAAAGTACTCCACTGTGAACAAGTGAGAGCAAAGTGCTCTCACTTGTTCACAGTGGAACACTTGTTTGCTATGGGATGGCAGGAGCAGTGCTTCCGCCATCCCATAGCAAAATGCAATGTCCCGGGAGTGGGCACCCCAGGACATTGCTGGAGCCGGCTCTGGGGGGTGGCGGTCCCCAGGGCCATGGAGGGCTCCATGAGGGGGGCCATGTGGCCCTCCATTAACATGTTTAAAGCCCGGGGAGGTGGTGCTCCCCTGGGCCGGGGGTCCGAAACACACCACCGCATTTAATTTATATATTCTTGGGGAGGTGGTGGTCCCTGAGGCAGTGTGGGGGACCTAGAGCCCCCCCACACTTCATTTTTAAAACATAGCCTGGGGAGGTGGCCCCCGCATTTAAAAACTATAGCCCTGTGTAGGTGGCGGTACCTGGGGCTGCGTGAGGGGGCAGGAGCCCCCATGCTTCTTTAAACTATAAAGCCCGGGGAGGTGGTGGTTCCCGGGGCTGCGGTGGGTTCATGTGCCCCCGCATCTAATGACTACCTCCTCGGGGAGGTGGCAGTCCCCGGGGCAGCGGGGGCCCCCGCGGGCCCCTGCATCATAATTTCGCATTGCCCCCAGGACCTGGCCCACCCAGGGGCTTAAAAAAAAAGAAGCGCGGGAGACCGTGCTTTGTTTTTTTTAAATTTCCAGCTGGATTCGCGCACCCAGCGCGAATCCCGCCAATTTTTAAAAAAAATAATCTTTTTGGTCCTAAGGGTCCCTGTGAGACCCCCTGAGCAGGCCTAGGGGGTCAGGTTGTTTCTACCCTGACCCCTTTTCTTGTTTTTTATCGTTTTTTTACCTTTTTTCTTGTGACTCAGTTCAACTGAGTCACAAGATGGCTGCCAACACTTCCCAGTTGGAACTGTTGGCAGCCAATCAGACCCCATTATAAAAACAAACAATATGGAGCGGGTTTCTTTAGCATGAAGTTACATTCACGAGGTATTAATCTCTATATTTATCCCACGTAACGACTCTGTGATCGTTCCTTTATGGGGCGTCAAATTATAGTTAAACCTTTTTCTTTTTTCTTTAATTTTCTTTGCCTTTTGATGCATTAGCTCTGAGAATTCCCTTCGATCGATGACGGCAAGCTATTCATGACCCACGTGTGATGGAAAGAAAGTGAGTGATCGCTTCGTTTATTTTAGGCAGTCAGTTCACACTCGCTTTCGGTAAAATCTGTGGCTCTGATTATGACATATTATTATGGCATTGTATTTGTATTTTTATTTCAATGAGTTTAAACACGCGCTTGATTGAAATGAAAGTTTGTTTTATCTCTGATCAGGATACTTTGTTACGACGCTGTTTTTGTTATTTCAGATCTTTGGCGAGATACGCTTTGATATTTAATTCTGCTGAAGACAAGCCTTTGCATACGGCAACCCAAGTGTATACGACTCATATATTGATTTCAACTAGCCGTTCCAACTAGTTTGCGTGTTAACCCGTTGAACCTCAGTTCCCATTTTTACGGGTAAGGTAGTAATTCCAACAGGGGGACAGTATTCTGGTCTTTCTAGTAATCCATTACAACTGGCCCAGCTCTCGATATTACAATCCTGTTTCTACCCACAGGTCAGACTCGCTTGAAAACAAATAGCGGCCCCGCATCCTTGCCTTTAGAAGATTAGTATTTTGAGCTAGCTTTGTGTGCCTTAGCAGGATAGGAATGTACCGATGGTTATTATTTCATGAAACTTCAATATGAGGCACTTATGTGATCTTTATCTTCATCACTAAGTTTTCAGCTTCTTGATGGATGGATTGGTTGTTACACACATTTAGTTCTTATAGAACTTTGATATGCTGCAGGTCTAACTGTCTATTTAACCAATCTTGGCAGTTTCTCTTTATGGTAGGATATCTGGATAACAACTTTAACTTCTGTCCAGAACTATTCAGTTTAGGTTATTTGAATGAATTTAGATGTATTGTCATTTTTGTCTTGATCCTGTTTGTCATTTTGTCTTTATCGTGATGTGCACATGTCTCTTTTGTTTCTTTCAAGCTTTTTCAGATTTTTTCGAGTAAATATCTTTTTTAGATTGTGACCCTCTGTGAGTTTGACCATTGCCCTTCAATGCATTTAATTTATTAGAATAACTCTCTTGCAGTAGTTATGTATGTACATAAAAAAGAATATGTTATAATTCATGTTTTACTTTCGACAGGTCCCATTGCTTCTGTTATATGCACTATGTGCGCCCTGAAGAAGGTGATACCCCAACTCAAGGGTGTTTCACCGAAACGCGTGTCGGCGCTTTGAATTAGTTCCCTCCATGAGCACATTGGATTTATTTTGTATTTTGAAAACCGAAGAATTATACTGATAGGTCTTCCTTTAATGTGAAAACATCTATAGTTTTTTAAGTTCTGTTAAAATGACATTACATTAACTGTTTGAATCCAATTTATGATTTATTGTACTGCTTAGTAGAAAAACTTGTTTTTTGAGCATTTATATAATATGTTGAGGGGCTTGATGTACATTAAGCTTTTCTGTATATATGGGATGTATGCATTTGTGGTTTCGCGTGAGTATGTTTTTGAATGTGACTGTGTGCTTTTTGAGTGAAAGTTATGCAGTGGGACCTGCATTTTCTAAAGAAATGTTGTAGTTAGGTTATTTTTGTATGAATTTATTAATAATTTTGTATTGAAAAGACAAAAAAATAATAAACTAATGAATACAATATCTTGAATGTTTCTATTGTTTATGACAATGGTCTAGCCAGAGCGGTCAACACAATATATGACGTACATCATACTTTAAATTGGAATAGGTAGAGTTCTTTCTTCTTGTGAATTTTGGTTCTTTCTTCTTGTGAATTTTGGCAGCCAATCAGATCTCAGGCACGGGATCGGGAAGGTTCGTGGATCCTTCACGGCTACAGTTGTATACCTTAGAAATCTTTAAATTTCTCATGAACTACTGAACGGATTTACACCATTTAACAAAAAGAGTGATTTCTGAACCAAGAGCTACCTTTTTGCTAAATTTGGTATTCCGTTCAGCAGTTCGGGCTGTAGCCGTGTCTAAAGTTTCCTATGGAAATTGACAAGGAGAAAACACATTTTGGGACCCCCCCCCTTTTTCTTAGCCCCTGCTTAATGAATCACTCCGAAACTTTTGACACAGCAGCTGAATTCAGCGGGCCATTTGTTTTGAAAATTTCGCAAAGATTTGTCAAACGGCGCCAAAGATATTGGCAAAAGAAAAAACACTCCTAACTATAACTACCTACTGGCAACCACCAGTAGTTTATATTATAGTTAGAACCTAGTTACCATAGGAAAAGCGTTTTTTGATTTGCCAATATCTTTGGCGCCGCTTGATGAATCTTCGTGAAAGTTTCCAAAAAACAGGGTTGGACCGCTCAGTTTGTGTGTTGAAAGTTTTGGGGTGATTCGTCAAGCGGGGGCCTGAGAAAAAAGGGGGGTCCCAAAGCGCATTTTCCCCATGTTAATTTCCATAGGAACTTTATTACAGGCTACAGCCCGAACTGCTAAATGGAATTACACCAAATTTGGCAAAAAGGTAGGTCTTGGTTTAGACTGCGCCCGTTTTGTTAAATGGTGTAAATCCGTTCAGTAGTTGCTGAGAAATTTAAAAAAGAAAAAATATCGATATCTGAGCACCGAGGAGGGTTCGCGAACCCTCCTGGGCACGAGCTTCACTTCCGGATAAGGACATGATGCGTGAATGGGCTGAAACAAATCTGGACTCATCACGCAGACTTATGGTGATTTTAGTCAGATATGCAGAGAAAGATCGTCAGAAAATACAGGAACAAATAGATCAAATCAATGAAGAGCTTGAGACTATGGGACAAAAAGAGGAAATAGCGAAACAGAAGGAGGAAATGGCCAAAAGGTTAAAACGTGAAGAAGACAAGATCAGAGAGCGGAAAGCTTTTAAATTTCATAGAGACCGCACGGACTATGAAACAGGGCGTATATTCACCTTCGCCAAGAAATACGATACATTAAAAGCATCCAAGTACAACACCAAACAAAATTCATCAACCGGCACAGCAGGGGCAGCAGTAGGAACAGGGACCACTTCTAATTCGGACCTCAGCTCGGCTGTAGAAAGTGAAGCTGAGACTGAGGTATGCAGTCAATCGTTAAGGCAAATACCAAAGAAAATCTCACTCGCAGAAGAGGTGGATTTTTAGTCTGGGAACGAAGACAAACATTGCGTCCCAGAAACCAGACAAGCAGGCCTCCTCGGGAAGAACTGCAAAATGACGAGAGAGGCGGAAATCAAAACACAGGAGATACCAGAAAAACAACACAAAAACCAAAAAGGAAATGGAGAAGACACAATAGAACATTACAGCAGCCAAACGATCATAAATCTGACTGACATCAAACTTACTGAAGCGGAAAAGCGGCTTCTAACTCTCGGGCTATCATACATCCCCCAAACGTGTTTTAACTATGCAGAAACCAGAGTCAACATCTATAAAAGCGTAAGAAAGCTCAAACTGAAGAAACATTACCGCCAATTGGAGAATACAAATAAAGAGCCAATAAAAATGCGGCAAGTCCTTCAAATACTTCACCTCCATTTGAACTTACACCTTCTGATGAGCCATTATTGATGAATCTACTGGAGCTGGCTAATGAAAGCAACAGTACAACAACATCCAGAGATCATACTGCTTTGCCCAGAGAAACAACACCGTTCAGACCGCATTCGACATTTAATCCCATCACCATCAGGGATGCAATAGACATCTTTCAAGAACATGTGATTTCTGACATTAAAAAACTCAATTTTGAGGATAACAAAACGAACAAGAAAAAAATGAACACAAGTGAACTACAATATCATCTACTAATAAAAAGTTGCAATCTAACAAAGAGATAGTCATCAGAAACTCTGATAAAGGGGGCAACTTGGTCATTTGGAGTAAAGAAGCGTATATTGAAGAGGCCAACAACCAACTGAAAGGCAGGGATTGCTACCTTCCTTGTGATCAGATATCAATCAGGACAATGTACAACAACTTCTATACCAAGCTATTAGTATGGAAGAACGCTGGACTAATCACAACACAGGAATTCAAATTTCTACGCAACGACCACCCAGTTACACCTATCTTATACTTTATCCCAAAAGTACATAAGAACCCCCTCAAGCCCCCTGGCAGGCCAATAATTTCGGCTCGGAACAGTCTGCTAGAAGCGACATCACAGTATGTAGACTACCACCTTCAGGAACATGTCCAGCAACTGCCTTCGTACATTAGAGACACGGGGACTTTTTATCCAAAATACACAATATGGAGTGGAATGATGACTACCTACTGATTACTTTAGACGTGACATCGCTTTACACGTCAATCAACCATCAGGACGGACTCAGGCTCTGGGTCATTTTCTTGCCAAAAAAACACCAGAGCAAGCACAACATAGCAAAATGATCATCAATATGGTCGAATTTTGTTTGAAAAATAACATTTTCCTTTTTCAGAACACCCACTATCAACAACAACGGGGTGTTGCTATGGGGGCCAGCTTCTCCCCCAGCTATGCTTGCTTGCATATGGGGTGGTGGGAGGAGCTGGTCCTCCACAAACAACATGAAACAACATTGATTAACAATATAAAATGCTGGTATAGATTTATTGATGATTTGTTTGTTACATGGCAAGGTCCCAGTATGGCTGCACAAGAATTTGTAGATGATCTTAATAACAGCAGCCTTAATCTCCATTTTACGTCTAACATCAGTTCAGAAAGAGTTATTTTCCTTGATGTTGAGGTATTTATTAAGGAAAATAAGATAGAGACCACACTGCACAGAAAACCCACGGCAGGAAACTCTATCTTACATGCGAGCAGTTCCCACCCACCTCATTTGATCTATAGCATCCCCTATGGGGAGATGCTTAGACTAAAGAGGATTTGAGGTTGCTGAGAGGAGTTAATTAAAGCACAGGCAGACAGCAAAGCTAGATTTTTAGCAAGAGGCTATGCACCAGCATGTGTTAATGCAGCTATAAAGAAGAGTTCAGAAATCCAACGGGAAACTCTCCTCCAAAAAAACTTATTCAAAAACAAAAATACTAAGCAGGGCAATGAAGACACAACCGTTAGAATTATTTTTGGCTACAATCGTCAACACAAAACCATAAAAAATATCATTAAGAGAAACTGGCCACTCCTGTTAGGTGATCCCGTCATAGGACATTTGCTACCCAGGCAAGCCTCCATCACATTTAGTAGGACCCCCTCGATGAGAGATTCCCTAGTTCATATTGATGTAGGAGGCTGACCAACAGGCACATGGTTATCCCAGAGAAAGGGTTTCCACAAATGTAAGAGCTGCAAAGCTTGCCAGTTTGGTGTGAATAAGACGTCTTACAAAACACCCTTCAGTGAAGTGGAAAAATCTATCTCCAAAGTTTTGTCATGTAAAAGTGAATATGTTGTTTCTGTGCTGGAGTGCCCTTGTGGCCTACAATATGTAGGTAGTACAATTCTACAGGGGCATAAGAGGGTGCTCCAGCACATTAGAGCCATTAAGAATCATGATCAAGCTTACCCGGTGGCCAGGCACTTCGAGGAAAAACACAATGGAGATCCGAAGGGACTTACATATTTCCTGATAGATGCCATCCCACCCAAAAAGAGAGGAGGAAACAGGGAAAAAGCCCTAAGATATTTAGAGACCCTCTATATCTTAAATCTCGACACCACGTCCCCAGGGGGCCTGAACGCCACCGAGGAGCTTTTTACTTGCCTTTAGCCGCTTTAACACTCACATGCTGCATATTTTGCTTCTCTAATTGTCTGTAACATCATTATTAATAGTTTAAAAAAAGATTATTTAATCTCAAATGAAAACCGCCGTTGCTTTTAAAACCCACTTTTTAACACAAATTTCACGGTTTTAGTTAGGGTTTTTAAAAAATAATAGGATGACTTGCACATTGCACTTTAGTAATATTTAACATTTTTGCACAAGCACTTTATGTAACTGGGAGTTTTTAGGATAATTTATTTTGACATAAACTAGTACTGTAACATAACATCTGCATTTTAAAATTGGATTGATTAACAGAGTAAAGACAGAAATTCAGGTATTTATACCTGAACGTCAAGCACGCCTGAAAAGTGTAGGGTTACAGACTAGCTAATATTTTTAGCTGGCGTCACAAACAGCCCCCATTAATGAATTGAAGGCTTACACCACAAATTACAGCAAACTATACATTGGTAAAAATTGTTTTTGGGGACCAGTTTAAAATATAGATGTTGTTAAACCCAGGCCGAAACAGATGGATCCACTACAAGATATGTGATATTATTTACACAAGTGGTTTTAAATTGCTTATTTATTATGCTTTTTAAAAACAGTGGTTTTTAGACATCTATTAGGTTTTAACAATAATATGTGAGATATATATATATATTTTTAACATATATAGATATATATTTATATTTACTTAAACTGTACAAGAGAATTTTCCGATGTTTACTTGTATTTTACAATAATTGTGTAAAAAAGGTTAAGTCTTTTCTTTATGTCAACTGTTAAAAACACTCAGTACATTGTCACTTTAAGAGAAAATGAAGAAAAAAACTGTATTTAAACCTACCTGTAACCTGAGAGCGCGTCATGTGATCAAGGCCTCTAGGGGTCGAAACGCGTCATGATGGCTGGTGTTGGAGGAGCTGATTAAAACTTCAATTTGCACTACAATGTGGTCCGTGCTCCGTTACTGTAACTGGTGGCAAAGGGATGCAAGCGGAGTGTTCCTGATATATATATATACATATATATATATATATATATATTATCTACTGGCAGTCGCCAGTAGGTAGTTATAGTTAGAACCTAGTTACCATAGGAAAAGCGTTTTTTGATTTGCCAATATCTTTGGCGCCGCTTGATGAATCTTCGTGAAATTTTCCAAAAAACAGGGTTGGACCGCTCAGTTTGTGTGTTGAAAGTTTTGGGGTGATTCGTCAAGCGGGGGCCTGAGAAAAAAGGGGGGTCCCAAAGCGCATTTTCCCCATGTTAATTTCCATAGGAACTTTATTTCAGGCTACAGCCCGAACTGCTAAACGGAATTATACCAAATTTGGCAAAAAGGTAGGTCTTGGTTTAGACTGCGCCCTTTTTGTTAAATGGTGTAAATCCGTTCAGTAGTTGCTGAGAAATTTAAAAAAGAAAAAATATCGATATCTGAGCACCGAAGAGGGTTCGCGAACCCTCCTGGGCACGAGCTTCACTCTGATTGGCTGCCAACACTCCAAACCAGGAAGTGTTGGCAGCCATCTTGTGACTCGGTAACCAAGTCACAAGAAAAAGGGTGAAACAAAGATAAAAAACATGAAAAGTGGGCAGGGTACAAACACCCTGACCCCCTAGGCCTGCTCAGGGGGTCCCACAAGGACCCCCAGGGCCAAAAAAAGCATTTTTTAAAAAGAAAATCGTCCGAATTCGCGCTGGGGTCACGAATCTGGCTGGGAAAATAAAAAAGACGAAGCGCGCCCCCCACACGCCCCGGGGATCACCACCTCCCCGGGGCTTTTAAAATGAAGGGAGTGGGGCCGCGTGGCCCCCCTCCAGGAGCCCTCGATGACCCTGTGGACCGCCACCTCCCTCCTGCAATGTTCCGGGGTGCCCACCCCCGGGACATTGCCATTTGCTTTGCAGGGCGGGAGCCGTGTGGCTCCCGCCCTGTCATAGCAAACTCTGCTTTGCTTCATTGAAGCGAGAGCAGGGAAACCTGCTCTCGCTTCAATGAAACAAAGGAGAATTGCTTTTGAGCAAGGGGAGATGCATGTCAGCAGCTCCCCTTGCTCAAAAGCAATGCCAGCTCCCGCAGGCGGCGCGGAGCCAGCGGGACCGTGGGGGCATTGGGGCTCCCCCCACGGTCCCAATCACAGAGGCCAGGCCCTGGGGGATGGGGTCCCTGGGGCCAAAAATGGCCTGGGAGGGGGGCCACGCGGCCCCCCTCCCCTCTAATAACAAAATTAATATATATAAAGGAAAAGGCCGGCCCCAGAGGATGGGGTCCCCGGGGCCATAATTGGCCTGAGGAGGGGGGCCACACGGCCCCCCTCCATATAAATACATTTTAAAAAAATAAAGAAAGTCTGGCTATGCCCCGGGGATGGGGTCCCTGGGGCCAAAATTGACCTCGGGAGGGGGGCCACGCGGCCCCCTTCCTGTTTTTTTTACATTTAAAAAAAAAAATAGGGGTCAGGCCCTGGGGGATGGGGTCCCCAGGGCCCCAAAAAAGTTAAAAAAAAGGGGGGCCACACAGTCCCCCTTGTTAAAAAAAAAGAAAAAGAAAAAGCCGGCATCTCGCCGGAGGCCACGCCCCCTTTCTCCACCACTCTGCAAACGCGCCCCCTGGCGCGTTTTAAGATGGGGAATTAATTCCCCTTGAATACTGAGGGTCCCTGGGGGCCAACTAGCCCACCAGGTACCTCCAATATGTGCCACAGAGCTGCGTGGCAGAGAGGTGTAAAAGGGGCGTGGCCTCTGAACACCTCTCTGCAACGCAGCTCCTGGCGCATACTGGAGGTACAGGGTGGGCTAGTTGGACCCCAGGGACCCTCATGATTCAAGGGGACTTAATCCCCCAACTTAAAACGTGCCACGGGGCGCGTTTGCACAGTGGTGAAAGGAGGGGTGGGCCACGTTATAGTTAGAAATTAGCATTTAAAAAACCTTTGAAATTCACTTAAAAACCATAGGTTTCAGGCACGTTATAGTTAGAAATTAGCATTTAAAAAACCTTTGAAATTCACTGAAAAAACCATAGGTTTCAGACACGTTATAGTTAGAAATTAGCATTTAAAAACCTTTGAAATTCACTGAAAAAACCATAGGTTTTAGGGACAGTTATAGTTAGTTGGACATTGCACTCAGTACAAAACCCGTGAAATTCCCCGTTATAGTTAGTTCAGCTAACTATAACTCGCGTCCCGCAATGCACTGCTGATGACGTCACATATTACATCACTCATGACATGGTCAGTGACATCACTGATGACATCACTGATGACATCTCAAATGACATCACTGATGAAATCACTGATGACATCATCCATGTGATAATTTCATGCATCTTCTCACACCCTAATATAACTTTTAATACACCCACTCTAAATTACAGACTGCCATTGTCAAAACCATAGACACTCCAACACCAATAACTACATACCCACTCACAGATTCTTAGGTCTACACACACATCCACTCACTCACCCGTACAGTCACTCATACTTACGGTCACTCAGTACAGGACTATCATATGCACTCATAAACCTATATAGACACTCACACACCGCCACTCATCCATAGAGGTACTCACACACCTAGTCACTCATGCAAATAATTAATCACACTGCCATTTACTCACCTATACAGTTATACACACACCAGCTCATTTACTCATACAAATACTAGCACATTCTTACGCTCTTATACAATCACTGATACAAGCACACACTCATCCACACAGCCACTCTCACAATCACACACTCTCACTTATAGTCATTTAAATACTCCAACACACATATATACTGCCTTTCACATATGTAGTTACTCACACATGTACCACTGAGATATACATTCACTCACTAACACACCCATACACACACTCACCCACCCAAGCAGTCCATCACAGATGCACTCTTGAAATCATGCACCCAGTGATTCACCCACTCACACATCTATGTACAGAGTCACACACACCCCACCCACACAAACACTCAGGCACCCATACAGATACTTAGACAACCAATCAATAACCCATATAGACACTCATGTAGCTATTCGCAAATCCATGCTTCCACTTACACACCAACAGACAGACGGATACAGATATTCACACAGTTTTGTCACTTACCCATGCATTCAGTAAGATACGTTTAATCACTCAATTATAGACTCAGTCACGCACCTACTAAATCATCCATTCAGACACTTATACACCCACTCGTTCTTCAATACGCCTTTTCCTATATATATTAAACATATTTAAGCATTACAGAAACACACAGTCACTGGATGATGTCATGAGTGATGTCACTGACCATGTCATGAGTGATGTAATATGTGACGTCATCAGCAGTGCATTGCGGGGGCGCGAGTTATAGTTAGCTGAATATATATATATATATATATATTCACCAAGACTTCTCCTCCAGAACTCCAGACGAGAAAAATAAGTGGCACACCAGGGATTATTGCACAATTATTTTAATGTGCACCAAGACGACGTGTTTCAGCGTTAGCCTTTTTCGAAAAAGGCTAACGCCGAAACGCATTGTCTTGGTGCACATTAAAATAATTGTGCAATAATCCCTGGTGTGCCGCTTGTTTTTCTCGTCTGGAGTTCTGGAGGAGAAGTCTTGGTGAATATACAAATTACGGCAGCTGCCGCCGCAGCAGGCACCGACACCGTTGGATGATGAACTGCGATAGCAGCAATCGAAGTGGTTTGATATATATATATATATATATATATGTAAAACAATATGCCCCAGCATCGAAAGAGCACTTGACAGCGTCCTTGTACCACCAGGTAAGTGTCAACCTCGCTGCAGCTCGCTCGTCAACTGCCTCAACTTTCATCATGTCACCGACGCGTTTCGAGGCTTGAACGCCTCTTCTTCATGGGCTCTGAAAGGAAACCGGCATTGAAACATTACTCCCATAAGCAAATTTTAATTAACAAACTCGCCCCCAGTGGGCTAGGCTTGATATGATTATAGTAATCACGGCATTGTGGGACTCGTGGTTCCATGGAAGTGAAATTAAATTCCTTAGTAGGCTCAATGTCAGTCCTGAATTAAAAGCATATTTCAACCTTAGTAGGTAGGCAGAGTCAGTGCGGGCTTTAATCTGCAGAGGACGCCGTGCTTACAGAAAGGAAGAGTTCCCTCCCCACAGCCTTTCACCTTGCAGGAAATGGTGCTTCTTTCCGCGGCGGGCCGCCGCGTAGATTCATGTAAAACAATATGCCCCAGCATCGAAAGAGCACTCGACAGTGTCCTTGTACCACCAGGTAAGTGTCAACCTCGCTGCAGCTCGCTCGTCAACTGCCTCAACTTTCATCATGTCACCGACGCATTTCGAGGCTAGAACGCCTCTTCTTCATGGGCTCTGAAAGGAAACCGGCATTGAAACATCACTCCCATAAGCAAATTTTAATTAACAAACACGCCCCCAGTGGGCTAGGCTTGATATGATTATAGTAATCACGGCATTGTGGGACTCGTGGTTCCATGGAAGTGAAATTAAATTCCTTAGTAGGCTCAATGTCAGTCCTGAATTAAAAGCATATTTCAACCTTAGTAGGTAGGCAGAGTCAGTGCGGGCTTTAATCTGCAGAGGACGCCGTGCTTACAGAGAGGAAGAGTTCCCTCCCCACAGCCTTTCACCTTGCAGGAAATGGTGCTTCTTTCCGCGGCGGGCCGCCGCGTAGATTCATGTAAGACAATATGCCCCAGCATCGAAAGAGCACTCGACAGCGTCCTTGTACCACCAGGTAAGTGTCAACCTCGCTGCAGCTCGCTCGTCAACTGTATATATATTGATGCAATTTTGGAGACTGGAATATGTGTAAAACAGAAAGTTTAATGAACATAGGCTCCATGCCAGCATCACTGTATGAGATTTGATTACAAAAACTAGAAGAGTCCATTGAAGTGACAGAAAATGTATCACAGACTGAAAACAGGACCAGGAATTGTCGACTAGGATGTTTACCTTGGGATTATTAGTCTATTTTTGATAACATCAGGCTAACTACACATGGGGCACCTTACATTGAGATTCATGATTATAAACAATGTTTATATACATCTCAAAATATGCATAATTAATAGTGTACACGTACCATTATATAACACATCATATCAGGAATGAAAATGGATTATTAATCTCTGTGCATTTGGGACAAGTTACAAAGTATGAATCATTGCAGTCCTATTTAAACCCGGGCGGGTAACTATGCTCCGCCTGCATAGTTTTCGTAGTTTTGCCTACTCCGCGTTCTGTTGCGAACGCGGAGTTTAGGCAAAACTACGACTCTGTGGCGGAGTGTAGTTAGCTGGCCCCTCGACCTTCCCAAACTGATTATAAACTAATTAAAAAGGCCGTGGCTGCCTCCTCCTCGCCATGGCCGCTCTCCTTACTCCTCCTCGCCATCCTTCTTCACTGATAACCCCTTCGTTGTACGTCTTGCGAGTGCACACGTCCAAGACAAACAACGTAGGGGTTATCTAAGAAGAAGGACAGCGAGGAGGAAGAAGGAGAGCGGCCATGAAGAGGAGGAGGCAGCCACGGCAGGTAAGTGTCTTTTTAATTACTTTTTAGTTACTTTGGGAGGGCGCGGAGCAAAGTTCCACTGAGTTGTTTTCCAACTCCGTGGAACTTCGCGTAGAGGCACTACGCCTGCTCCGCCCAGGGTTAGTTGTATTATTGCTCATGATATTCATTGAATGTAACTTTGTCACCTTCTTTGACAGTATACAATGTGTATTAGTTTTATTGTTTTGTATATATACCTTCAACTTTGATTGACCAAATTGAATATTTCACTGTCAATTTTTTGCTCCTTTTGAGGCTTGGTGAACCTATTATAGGTGACCTGATTAGTTCCCTTGCCTACTCAACCACACACAAAGTATAAAATCACTTGCCTGAGGTCACAACCCTCACTCCGGGCATGGCGTTGGGCACCACAGCACTTCCTTCCTCTCATTAGAAGCTGTAGTCTTACATTCCTGAACTTCATTCCCTGGCTCCACATCCTGACTCGTCCCACCACCCGTCTGCTTCCACATCAATGTCCTTTTGTTCATCCTGACCATTTCTCACAAGGATCAAGCAGCCGGTCTCCTCTCCACTTGTTCCTAACATCACATTCTGCTCTTCACTCGCATTCTCCACCAACAACAGCACCCACCCTTCCTCTCTCCATCTTGTAATCCTCTCACCCCCTCCTTCTTCTCTGTCATTTCCGGTCTCCCAAAGACTAGTTCGCTCAACTTCCCTTCACTTGAGTCTCTTGTAGCGGCCATCTTATAATGTGCAATGTTCCCTTCCTGTATCCTGTTAAATATCCCCCTTTCTTGGAATGGCCGATCGGGCCATGCACTTGATGCATTTATGGCTAAATAATGCACATTTGTTTGTAGTCTCCCTGCCCTATGTTTTGACTGAAGCAAGAAGGGTTTCAGTGCTAAGAGCCACCTTAGAATCATTTGATTTGTATCTATATTTTGTGCTAACCAAACAAGAGGAGCATGGTCTGTTAACAAAACAAAAGTCCACTTCAGTGGATAGTATTGCCAAGCTTCCAAGGCCCAATTAATAGTGAAACACTATTTCTATGGTAGTGTAATGTCTTCCTCTTAACAGTAATTTCCAACTAATGAAAACGTCTGGTCGTAGTTCCCCTTCTTTATCTGTTTGGGACAATACTGCCCCTAAGCCATTTCCCCAAGCATCAGTCTGAAGGACAGAATCCTTCTTAACATCCGGACAAATCAGTACACCATCATACATTAACTGTCCTTCAATTGCTGAAAACTATATGTTTACTCTAATTTGTTAGTTTATTGGGTTGTTTGCTCTATTTCAGAAAATTGTGGTATAATTCTCCAATATAACACACAAGACCTAGAAAGGACCTTATTTCTTTCTTTGTTGTTTGTTTGAAGATATTTTGAAATGCTTCTATTTTGTCCACTTGTGGTTGAATCGTCCCTGCTTGTATGGAATACCCCAGGTACTTGATTTGATCAGTTGCTAGCTCACTTTTACAAGGGTTCACTGTTAACCCTGCTTTCCTAATAACTTCTGAAACTTTGTGTAGATGGATCATGTAGGTATCCCAGTTTTGAATGAATATCACTATATCATCCAAATAGGCAGCTGCTTATTTCTGATGATGCCTCAAAATTTGGTCCATCAATCATTGGAATTTGGATAGCACCCCATGCAATCCAAATGGTAGAATTCTAACTCAATAAAGACCAGATGGGGTCACAAATACAGTTTTTTTCTCTTGCCTCAGGTGACAGAGGAATCTGCCAATATTCTTCTATCAATTCGATGGTTGACATAAATTTGGTGTCTCCTAATATTTTGACAAATTCATCAACTCTGGTCTTTGGGTACATGTCAAATTATAAGATGAGATGAGATGTTGTGTACTTGTATAAAATCTATGCACCCTATACATACCCATCATTTTTGGGTACCAATAACACTGGGAATCCCAGGCAATTTTAGATGGTTCGAATATGTTTTTCTTCAGTGGCCTTTTGCGAATTTCTAGGACGGTATGCTGTGTAACTCCAATGCAATTTATTTTCTACAAAATATCCATCCAGATTCAGTTTGTTTGAGATTCAGGAGCACTTAAAGAGCTCTCTTCAAATAGATCTTCATTGTTCAAAACCTCTAGCTCATTTTCACTAAATTTAATTTTACTCTTTCTTGCACCAGCATGCTTCTCTGCAGCTTCTTTGGATATCCTTGATCTTTTTAAATTTAGAAAAAAAGCAGTACAACCTCCAGTTGTTCTCTCCAAGCAATTCCTCACTTCCTCTGTGCCGCAGAACACTGAAAAGAGCATGGAGATTTAAACACTTCCTCAATGTGAGGTCACCCGTCTGCACCCAAACACGACTTTTGCCATTTGCGAGAGATGACTTTCAAACATTTACATTAGCAATTATCAAATAGCAATTCAGAAACAATTGCTATCTGGAAATTGCTAATCTGAAACTACATTCATCTGAGCCCAGGTCCTTTGTCATCATGCAAAAATGTCTGAACCCAAATCTTACCAACAGTCTTACAGTTATTGTCTTCTTGAGATTTTAAGTACCTCTGTAGTGAATGAATGAAAGCAGTCTGTAAAATTAGATTCTGAATCATGTTTAATTTGTAAAAAAAAATAAGTGCCAGGGCCCTCGCCGGGAGACCACTGCAGCTTGCACCACACATTGCCCCTGCCAGCACTGCTAATAATAGTACCAACACAATTACTACCCATCGCAGTCCTACAAGTGTGACAATTCAGACTATTGCAGGCCCTCAAAGCTTTAAGAATTGCTTAGGCGGCAGGGAATAGTCATTTTCAATCCCTAGTGAATTAATAAACAACAGTTTTTGTTTTCATCTCTAAATTAAACAGACAGCGCCACCATGTGGCAGACTGTCACAAGTGACTATGTTGAACAATTAAGTGCCAGTGCCGCGCACTGGAAACCACCAGCTCAAATTAAGCACTGCTCTGAATATCAAAATTCACCAATAACTATACACACAACCACAAGAAATCCCATCAGTATAAAATACATAGCAAAACTCTACATAGGCTTATTATCACACACAAAGCACAGTACAGCAACATGTTAGTTTCCCTAATATGGTCAGACCTGGCAATTGCTTCTGCACATATTATTTTCTCCCTGATCATGAGTCTCCATTGAAAATGCACCCATTGTCTTCCCTATGAGGCTAATAATATCACCCAGGCAGGCCCTCGTCCTACCTTCCAGTAGTTGCCCTCTCCAATTGGAACCCTCTGTGAATTGCATTAAAGCTTCTTCCAAAACCTGCAATTTTGGTATCCCTTGCTGTAATGTGTATTCGGTTTTAGTAAAAACATTGAGTAAGGCATTGAGTAAAAGGCATAAAATTACTGTCTTAACAGCCCTGCCCTCTCTATTCACCATTTTGTTCAGGAGCACAGCTGATATCTGTTTCTCTCACAGGTATGGTCTATTGAGGACTTAAGAAACAGAGGAAAACCTCTCAGAACTAGAACTCAGAACTAATTTGAGTGTACTTCAATTTATGTATTTGTTCCCTGTGATATTATTGAGGCATGTTGAAGCTGGAATTGAAATGAAGCTCAAGAATTTTATATTCAAGCCACAGCTGACAATCGGGATTTCAAACAGGCGCTGATGGATGTCACCACTAAGGTCGCTTCACTTTCCTTAGACGTTTCTGATCTGCAGCAGCGGGTCATGACCGTGAAAGAATGTAGCACCGCTACTGATGGCGCTGTCAAGAATCAAGAGGCCTTAATAGCGGCTCTACAGGTCAAGGGCAAAGATATGGAAAACCGGCAGAGACGCAAAAACTTGCGGATCTTTGGAATTCCCGAAGGGAAGTAAGGCTCAGACCCCAGGATGTACATAGTCAGCCTGTTCCAGCAGGCATTCCCTGATTTATCTGACTGGGATATGGACTCGCAGGTGCAGCTGGCTCATCGGCTACCTCCTTTTATCCCACAGCAGCCTCAAAATAGGCCATCTCATCCTCTTCCTATATTGGTATATATAGGCAATTTTCTGCTCAAACAAGCGTTATTTTTTAAGGCCCGCCCTACTGCTCCCGTTAAACTGGACTCAATGACTATATTTTGCAGGTCAGATCTTTGTAAGGCTACAATGGACCGGCGGTGGAGGCACCGTCAGCTGATAGATCCATTTAAGACCGTATGCACACAAGTATTCCTACAGGAACCCGCTCGACTGAAAGTATATAAAGATGGGCAGTCATACTTTTTCCATACTGAGATGGATGCCAAGCAAGCTCTAAGCCGATGGGAGTGTAGCGGTCCAACCTAGTGTTGGGGTGGTCTCTTGGGCATCTGATGGGGGGCTCCAACGGTTAAGAGGAGCTTTGAGAGAAGGATTTCTCTTTTCTCCTTTTTTCTTTATTGATTGTATAGACCTGTTGGTCTTTTTCTTTATTGGCTCCATTGCCTCTCTATTTTTTCAAATTGTTTCTCTCCCCTCCCCACTTTTTTCTTCTCTTTCTCTGCTGGTGGTGGTTGAATATGGTTGTGGGAGGCGGTGGGGAAGTCGGGGGAGGACGGGGGTAGGGGCCTGGGGGGTGGGAGTTTGGGCGGTTGCTCTCTATAAGCTGTCAGTCAGTGACAGGAAGGGAAGGGGATGATTCCTTTCTGTTGGAACTGGGGAGTGGGATTAGTGGGGCTGGGTTCTTTTTTTCTATCAGAAGTTAGCATTAAGCTATTTTTTTGGCACATTTGGGTGGGAGGGTTGGTCGGGGGGGTTAATAGTCAGGGTACAGTTGGAATTGTTTATGTAGGTGGTACACGGCAAAGGGACAGCGCAAAAAGGGAAGGTAGCAGAGGGAGGATTATGTCATGTCTCAGTTAAAGCTTATTTGTTGGAATGTTGCTGGACTAAACCTAGCCAGGAAACGACGATTAGTGCATGAGGAACTTCTGGCCCTCAAACCACAGATTCATGGCTTAACGGAAACACATTTGGCCTATAAAGATAGGTCCATCTTGAATCAATTTGGGTTTGATGTCTTAGTCTGCACCTCTCAAACAATCTCGATACGTGGGGTTGCCTTGCTGAAATCTAAGAATCTAAAAGTATCAGTGTTGCGAACTCTAGCTGATCCTAAGGGGAGATGGGCTGTAGTACAGCTGTTAATTGCCGGTCATACATTTACCATCTGTTTGGTTTATGGCCCCAATATTGCTAGCCCTGACATATTTCATTTTTAAGGAATGAATTATTGGGGTGGGGTGGTGAACTGACTACTATGGGGGATTTTAATTGTATAATGGATCAGAAAATCAATACTACAAACTGTAAGACATCAGGTAGAATGCATAGAACCCGAGCTGCAATCCTTGAGCTTATGCGCATTTATCGACTCGATGATGTTTGGAAGATGCTTTATCCTGTGCTTTCAGGGTTTACATTCTATTTTAATCCACACAAACATGATTCACATATTGATATGATCCTTGCAAAGAGATCGCTTTTGGTAAATGCCCAAATGGAAATCTGTCCCAAAGTAACATCTGATCATAACCCCCTGGCGTTAACATTACGGGGGCATCAGAATGTAAGGGGTGTTCGCCGATCTTTATCATTTCCTTGGCACTTACTTAATAACCCGGATTATTGTACCCATTTTAGGGTGACGCTCAGAGAATATTTAGGTAATAACAAGGGCACTGCTGCGGCCCATGTAGTTTGGGATTGTATGAATGCTTTTATTAGAAGGGCAACTCAACAGTTTATTTTGACCCGGAACAGGCATTTAGCCCAAGAGACGGAACAAAATCGTCACAATTATATTAGTTTAGAACAACAACATGCACAGGCAGTTATGTCCATGGATACGACTGAACGTGAGATCTATTTACAGTTGTTAGAAAAACGGTCTATGTTGAGTAGAAGACTTCTGGAGAAAATTGCTGTCAATTTCAATAAATACAAGGCTAAACAATATGAATACGGGGAGAGGGTCGGTCAACTTTTGGCTTTACAGATAGCAGATAGTAAGGCAAAATCGAATATTAAATTAATAAAGGGTGAAGACGGGCTCCTCTACACTCAATCTCAAGAGGTTGTTGAACAATTCGGAGTCTTCTACCCTAAATTATATGGTGAATCAGTCTTGAATAAGAGTAGGCTTACTGATTACTTGTGAGAGAGCAATCTTCCATGACTCAATACAGATGAAGCAGCGATATTACAAGAAGATATATCATTAGTTGAGGTGGAGGGTGCAATCAAGGCTCTGCCCTCGGGTAAAGCCACTGGTGAGGATACCATTCCCCTGGAGTTTTATAAAGTGTTTGGGGAAATTTTGGCTCCAGAGTTTATGGATCTTACCACTTATATCTCTAACGGAGGGCAAGCTCCGGCTTCATGGAGTCTGACTACTATTATCGTGTTTCCTTAGAAGGGAAAGTTGCCGGAAGATAGAGGCTCCTATCATCCCATCTCTTTGATTAACGCAGATGCTAAAGTATTTTCAAAGATTTTGGCTATGCATTTGGCTTCTAATATACACCAGCTTGTTTCTCCACAGCAGCATGGGTTTGTTTCCAGTAGAGATACAGTGTCACATATTAATACCGCCATAGCTGCCTTCGACGTATCCGGCAAACTAGCAACATCGATCGGTATGATCATGCTGGACGCCGAGAAGGCTTTCGACAGGGTAGCATGGGAGGCACTCTGGGGGACAATGTTAGAATTTGGACTGGGGACTCAGTTTATTACTCTTGTTCAGAAATTATATAATAATCCAGTTGCAGTTGTCAATGTGAATGGTCTATAATCCACACAATATCCTGTCCAAAGGGGCACCCGTCAGGGCTGTCCACTTCCCCCCTTACTCTTTGCACTTTAAATTGAGCCTTTTATAAGGCATCTCTTGCAAAATACTGGTATTCTCCCAGTAAGCCTAAATAGTATGGAATTAAAACTTACCGCATATGCGGATGATATTGCTGTTTACTCTGTGAACCCTGTTGATGCGGTAGCTCTTATAACAAATGAAGCTGAACATTTTGGTTCTTTCTCCGGCTATAAGCTGAACTTATCAAAAACTCAAACAATCCTGAACTACCAGCCCGATATCTTGCCAACATCTTTGGGGGTCACTAATACTGCTACATATCTTGGTATTTGCCTTTGCAGCTGGGTAGATGAGCTCATCTCCTTGAATTATGATCCACTCCTCAAAGCCGTCACTGCCAAATTGCGCAGCTGGCATCGGCTCCCCCTCAGTATTATCGGCAGGTGCAATATAATTAAAATTAATATCTTACCTAAGTTTCTATACCTTTTTCGTTTAATCCCTCTTTGAGTTCCGAATTCTTTTTTTAAGTGCTAGGAAAGCGCAATAGGTAGTTTTATATGGGGTTATAGACGTGCCAGAAGGGCCCTAAGCTGCATTAAGTTGCCTTATAAACAAGGGGGCTTTATTCTCCCAGACTTTAAACTCTACTTTTGGGCCGCATTTGAAGGGCGGATGCGGGGTCGGTTGAATGGGCAGGAAGCTGGACTTTCTTCATTGACTTATCAATTAGCTTGCGGGAAGACTATAGGATTCATGCTTTATAAGACCTCTGATCCCAACTATTACAAGCGGGTCAAATTTAAGGTGATCAGGGACATAACAAGGATCTGGCGTGAGATATCTAAGAAGTTCTCTTGGCCTCCGCTGCATTACTATACTGTTTTATGGGTCAACCCAACCCTGCCTGATATATTCCAGGATTTAGTTGGAAGAATCTGGCAGTCTTCAGGCATTATTTGGTTGGGTCAACTATATGACAACCAGGGTTTTCGCTCATTTATGGCGCTTAGAGATGAGTTTGGGCTTCCTTAAAGATCTTTCTTTAAATATCTCCAGGTAAGAGATTATCTCTTAAATGGGATAAAATTACCTACTGCACCATATACATCTGAGTTATTGACTGGTATTTATAAGAACACTGGTAGAGGCACCATAGGTGTAATATATCAGAAACGTATGGCATCTGCTCTTGATGACAACCTGCGCATATCTATTAAACTAAGTCGGCTTGTGAATACCGATATCAGGGCCGAAGAAGTGCAGGAGTCACTTGTTACCTTAGATAGAGCAGTCGCCTCTATTAATTTAAAATTGCAACAACACAAAACTGTTTTCATGCTCTACTATACTCCCGAGCTCATCTCTAAGTACATCCCGATTCCCTGATAAATCATTTTGCCCTAAACTTAACTTATATGCTGCAGACCTAAAGCATATGCTTTTGGACTGCCCAATGCTTAGGACTTACTGGCAGCATGTTTATACAACATTAGCAGTGCAAAGCGGCTGCATAAAGAAATTCTTCTTGGCCTTAAGCATGATGTTAATAACTCTGAGAAGGCCTTTTTCTCTATTGTCATTGTCTATGCCCGCCTTTGTATTGCTCCATCATGGATAAGTCCCATCAGTCCAAATGTTAAAGAGTTCTGGGCATTGCTCAGACAGGTGTTTGAATATGAGTTAGCCCTGGCAAAGGCCAGAGGCCCCCGTGCACTGTGTAGGCTCAACAGGGTCTGGTCCGGTCTACGATGGGTTTAGTCACTTACCACTTCTTGTTATCATTCGTCACAATCTTGTTCCTTCTTCCCTATGCTCTTTCATTTTCAGCTTCCTATTGTGGTAATAACTATTCTAATTTGACCAAATGAAATGATAGAGCTTTGTCATTCCCTTGATTTTTTTTTTTCTCTTCTCATTCCTCTTTTTTATTGCTGTATTTAACCTGTGTACTCATGGCTAAAAAATATCAAATAAAAATATTTTAAAACATAAAAAAAAAATATATGAAATTCACAATCTATTCGAATTGTATTTTTTTATCTTTTGTCAACAATATTTTGGAGAACATATTGTCTTTATATAATTCTCTTCTTCGTGGTTCCTTTTCCTTTCATTCCTGGTAGTCTTGACAATCAACAAGTGAATTCTTCATTCCATTATGAGGATTTATGTAGATAGAAAAAACCTGGTTAAGTGGTAATAAATGAAAGAAAAAAATAATTCTACCTTTCTTCTTAGCTGTCTCTTCCTTCTATAATCTTTCCTCAACACTTTTTAACTGTATTTTCTTGTCTGACATCTTCAATGTCTTTTCATTTCAAAAGAATATTCATTGTCTGGAAGTTTCTATTTCTCCATTTTTCAAAACAAAATAGTTAGGGTCCGATGTATTCACTTATTTTGAGGTTACAAAACACACCGGTTTCAAAATCTGAATGTTTGTGACTGCAAAAGAGGTATTTCCAGTAACTAAAGAAATTTTCTAAAATGTGTTTCCAAATGTTTATCAATTTTCAATTTTGAAGGTGCATGTTGTGGATGTTCCTTCCTAATTGCGAATCAGTTGCATATCTTTCAAGCATTTGCAGAATTCTGGTCACAAACCATTAAAAAGTTACCAGCTCCCAAATTAGAGTGATAACTGAAGTTGGGACGTAGTCAGTGGTTCAGAGGACTACCGCCAACTCTCGGAGAAATATTTTTTTTAATTTTTTTTTAAAAGGAACTTATTTACTTTAAGAAAATCAAGATGCTTTCAAAAAACATTTCTTTATCAAAAAGCAATCATGGACATGGTGGTTTGCTGACCCCTGCAGATCAATATTCCTAAGATTGCCACCAATCGGAGTGAGTCATAATTTGTGACCTACCTTATGAAAATTAATGAGGTAGGTTGAAATACAACCCACTCCGGCTCTGAAGTTTATGAACCAACCTATTAGTACATAATTCAGTTCACAAAATGCTTTAAAAAAGACTGATCACAAACTGTGCCCACTTTTTGCTACAAGTACATGGATAAATCTTGCCCCATGGGCTCAAGAATGTCTGTATTTTCCCAAATACAAATATGGATTGTTCTCCTGTAGTTTCTTTATTCTTTTTGAACTAAATAGTAATTACAGCTGAAAATTCCTATTTCCTTCCTTTTCTGCTAATAGTGAGTATTGTCAAATGTTTCTGTTTTGCTCCTATCACATTCGTAATTACTTTCGAGCATTATATATCTCTGTCACTGTCTCTTCCCCAAGTCACAAGCCAGTCAATGACCCATACTCAGGGCTTGAAAAATGAGTGTAAAGCCATCTCTTCATGGTACTTTGGATGCCACCAATCTCCCTCTTTAGGCTCCTCTTCAGGTCCCCTCTCTAAGATTCCACAGGGTCCAGTTCCATTCTGTCTTCTCCTTGGATCATGACATCATTTTGCTAGCCCACCCACCCTCAGTGTCTTCATTCTTTTTTCTTCTCTTCCTTCTACCTGTTGTTTCCCCACCCATCCTTCTTTCCTCTCCTGTACTCCATCCTCTATACCTATTACCGTAATGGTTAGCCTTTCTTTTATTACTATCGTTTCTATCTGTGGCTTTTGGCATTCTTCGCCTTGTCCCTCTTGCTCCTGCAAAAAATATAGTAAGTCTTTGCCTTTTCTGTTGTATTCCTCTCTCTATATATCTTCCAATCTGGACAATTTTCTAATGGAAATCTAGATAGGAAATCTACATTTTCTTGAAATCGGCCTGCTCTGAGAACAGTCCGGAATCTACGATGTATAGTATGAGAGTTCGTACCCTTCCTTTGACCTGTCAAGATCACATTTTCATGGTCTGGAAATTAAATAAAAGGTGACTTTCTAAATAATATCATAAAGATTCAATGGCCCATTTAATTGCATAGCATTCTTTCTTAATGGTAGAGTACCTTGTATTTCAGGCATATAATTTTAGACTTAGGGCCTGATTACGAGTTTGGCAGATGGGATACTCCGTCAGAAACGTGACAGATATCCCATCCACCGTATTGCAATGACATTGTATTGCATTACACAGCTTGTAATATGGTGGATGGGATATCCGTCACGTTTGTGACGGAGTATCCCATCCGCAAACATTGTAATCAGGCCCTAAGATATAAAACAGGCCTCTCTTCCTCCTGTTCCTGAGGGTGTGACAGAATAGCTCCTAGCTTTATTGCAGAGGCATATGTTTACAAATAAAAAGGCTTACAAAAAATAGGGACTTTTGAGAATAGGATTCAAGCATTTAAGGTGTTTTTGAATTTGTTAAAAGCCTCAGTGGTTTCTTGTGCGAGATTCTGTGGACGCTTGTTTGTTTTCTTTTGACTTACAATATCAGTTAGTCGCCTAGCGATATGAGAGAATAAAGGGAGAAATCTTCTATAGTATCCTTTTCAGCCTAGGAATGCATGGAGATTCTTTATAGTTTGGGAAAAAGGAACATGATGTATGGCTGTTATTTTACCTTTAAGTGCTTGGATTAATCCTTCTCCTAAAAGACATCCTAAACACTTGACTTGGTTGGCAGCAATTATAATTTTCATGAGGTTTATATGTATACAAGCTGTGTGGAGAGATTGTAACACTACTCGTATGCGATTCAAAGGATCATCCAAAGTTGGACTGTAACTAATGGCATCATCAATATAAGTGGCTATGTATTGTTTATGTCCCTGAAGAATATGGTTCATTAGTCGTTGGAACGTGGCGGGAGCCCCATGCAAGCCAAAATTTAAAACAGTGAATTGATACAAGCCTGTTGGGACAGAACATTTCTTTCTTTCTCTATCAGGAGGATATAGTCAATCTGTCAATATCCTTTAGTCAAGTCTAAGGTAAAAATGTATTTAGCATCCCCTATCTGCGCTATCAAACCATCTAGGCACTGGGAAGTTATTAAATTGAGATATCTGAACAATTTGTCCGAAAATGATACCAACCTAACACTCCCATAATGTTTTTAAACCAAAACATCAGAAGAATTACATTCACTCCTGGATGGTTCTATAATTCATTATCATAACTTTTTTCAATCTCTTGGATAGATCCTTTCCTGTCTGTTATTTGAAATAGTTTATGCATACTACTGTCCATGGCTTAGTGATAATATAATATATCAGATTAGTTTTCCCAGGGCTCCTAAAAAAAATAATCATTGGAACAACTTTGGTAAGGTTAATAAGTTTAATACTTCTTGTTAATTCTGGGCTACATTTGTCCCTGTGGATGTGTTTTCCCCTAGTTCTTCCTGATTTGAAATACAGAGGGTTTGGGTATCGGGCCTTCTCATTTTTTAATAATTTAAAATGAAAGATCTTAATTTCTTTACATTTCTTTACATTTTTCTGACAGTTTAATTTGGTAGGTAACTTTACTCACTCTTTTAAGAACCTTTTAATGTCCCTTATACTTAGCCAACATGTTATTGTTATTAGAGGGTAATATTAGCACAGCTCAAACATTAGGTACAGATTTTCTGAGCTTCAGGTTGTGATTATGATAAAACTGGTACTGTTTAGATTTTTTTTCATGATTTGGGCAATCTTTTTCGTATAATGTTTATGTCGGTATACATATTCTAATTAAGATTTTCCCATATTGGGTTAACATTCCTATTGCTCCCTTGCCATATTTAAGAGAGTTCTGGCTTCCTCCCAAATATTAATTCAAAAGGGAATAATCTATAGAGGATTGAGCCTGACAGGAAAATAAAGCCAAGGGAAATACATAATCCAAGTCCCCTCTCCCCCAGCTAACGTGTTCCTAAAAGTACTCTTATCTATATAGCTGTATTTCTCCACTAATCCATCTGTTTACAAATGTTAAATGGAAGTTGTTATGAGAAAAGATCTCAATCATAGTATTCAATCAATCAATCAGTATGTACTTTATTCAGCTTTTGAAAATAAACATAAAAGTACATCACAATATACACATCAGTCAAAAGCTCATAATACAGATAATATTAGTTTAAAATCCCATAAAAAAGCCATCAATATAAGATTAAAATAGAATGAATACTAGGAAGAGAGTTTACACAAAACGCTACAAATCATTGCTCCAATGACAAGTATTATTGATCAAAACTTTTTCTGAGCCTAACAGCAACTTTTAAAAAACTAAGAATGTTGAGAACAATATCTCCTGGAAGCATTTGTAAATATACAAGAGCCAGGCAGACCTGGGTAAAACTGGCCCTTTTTATGTTGGGAAGAATTTATATCTTCCTGGCACGGCATAAAAACTGCAAAACATGATAAAATGTTGTGTGGAGACTTACCGTTGCAACCACAGGGCAAGAAAATATGGCCCCTTGTCATTCCACTAGGGTAGGCTAAAAGTTAGGCAAAAAGGTACAGCCGGAACCAAGTTAATAAAAAACGGTCATATCTGCTTTTAGCCCATGAAAGATAGGACTCCATGGTGGGCACGGTTTTTAGCATGGCATATCGACAAACACTAGTCTTCAATATCTGAGGGGCTATGGTTTTCCATAAAAGGATAACTTTCAGGTATCTTGTAGAGTAATATGGGATGACAAGTAGATATCTGAACTCTCCTGAGGAAGGAATTGAAGGGCCCTCTACGTCCATTCTGATTTGCAGGAAGGGTACATCAAAAATTTGCTAGAATTAGAGTGAAGCTTTAGGAAAATTGATAGGATTGGCTGGCATATTACACCTTTTTGGCAATATTTTTTAGTATGTGGAAATAGTCCAGATCAAAAGAATATTTCTAGTATAGCTTTTTGTTTTCTTCCTTTGTTGAAATGTCCTCCTCCTAAAACCCAATATCCATGACCTCCAAAACCTGCTATCTAGGGCATTTTCTAGGAAAATTGACCCATTCTCAACAGTCAAAACACTGCAGGCACTCTGGAATATTTATTAGGGTAGCATTACCAAATCAGGCTGCCCCACATTTTTGAACACCAAGGTTTCCAAATCCTTCATGTCCATGTAGTTTGCCTGACTTTATGGTCTGTGTTTGATTTCCTAACTCACGTGGCCTCATTGTCTAGTCTTGATGAAGTGCCCACATTAAGTTAACAGACTGTGAAAAATTACAATTATGATATTGTCAAACCCATTTTTCGTATTGTTCCAAAAAAATGTGTTCACAATTTCTTCTTTAGTTGCGGTTATGAGGTATCCCACAAATCCTTAATCTTGTAATATTTAAAGCTCTGATTGTCTCATAGAAAACCCATCTTTGCCCTACAGAACTTGAAGGCCTCATTTTCTATATTTTGATGCATGGCAGCACAGCAAGCCTTCCTGCTGTGCTGTTGTGCATCATAATAAAAGGGCAGGAATGCGTCGTATCTACAAGTTATGCCACATTCCTGTCCTTCCCCCCTGTGCCCGCCCACAAACAGCAGCCGTGCGCTAAAGCAGACACCCTTGTGTCATGTTGCAAGGGTGCCTGCATTGCGGGATGATTGTTTATGTGCAGGAAGGGAAACCTTCCAGCACAAAAACAATAATTGATGGCATTGTCCTTTTTCTATGCGTGCTGCAGAATGCAGCAGACATAGAAAGAGGAAAAAACGAGGCGAAATAAAAGTATTTCTCCTCGTTGCTCCATTCCTACGCCTCCCTTGGGAGCCATAGATTCTGACGCATTCCCAGCTTTACAAAACATTGTAAATCTGGGAATGTGTCAGGTTCCATGGATGTTGCGTGAGAACACCCACAGCAACACCCATGGAACGCCTCTTTCCCACAGAGTAATGCATGAAAGAGGCCCATATTTACAAGGCCATGAAAAGTCACGCAGGGTGACTTTACGTGGCCTTGTAAATATGGGCAAGCCCATTGCGCTAGTGGTGCATTAAAAAAGTGACGCACCAGTGGCGCAATGGGTTTGTAAGTGAGGCCCTAAATGCCGTATTTACAAGATTTTGCTTAGGGCAGCGCCACAGGCTTTCCTGCTGTGCTGCCCTACGGCACAAGAAAAGACAGGAATGCACCGTATCTATCACATTCGGTGCATTCCTGTTCTTTTCCCCTGCACTGGTGCACAATGGGCTGCCATGGGCCAACACAGGCACCTTTGCCCCATGGTGCAAGGGTGTCTGCATTGCAAGGACAAATGTTTTTTTTGCAGGAAGGGAAACCTTCCTGCACAAAACAATCACAAGAGGTGTTTACCTCTTTCTATGTGTGCAGCACACTTAGAAAAAGGAAAAAACGAGGAGAAATAAAGGTATTTCTTCTCGTTGCACCTCCCTTACACCTCCCCTGGGGAGAGGTACGTTTTTGATGCTGCCTCAGAGTTACGATTCCTTGTAAATCTGGGGCAGGGTCAAAAAGCCATGGGTGTTGCTGGAAACGCCCCCAGCAACACCCATTGCAAGCCCCTTTAACGCAGAAAACTGTTTTAAAGGGAACAATATTTACAAGGTCGCATTAAGCCACACAAAGTGACTTAGTGATGCCTAGTAAATATGGAGTACTCCTGGCCACCAGAGCACGCAAAAGGTGACGCTCTGGTGGCGCAGCCTCATTGTAAATGAGGCCCTAAATATGTAATTTTCAGCATCTAGTCCTAGTCAAGTAGGATCTTCACCAGAAGTATATTTTTATAACACTACTGAGCATCTGTATGCGAAAGAGTAAAACAGAAACACGTGAAAATAATCACTGCTTGGTGAAAATGAGAGAAATTGTAATTTTTCATAGGAGTGATTTTTTCATGGTTGAAAGGACAGAGGAATTATGACGGGAAGACAAAGGTTAAGAAGAGTTGTGGAAACATTATAGAAGGAAGAGACAGCTAATAGGATTAATATTTATATCTTTCGAGGGGCATAACATTTCCTGGTGTAGTGAAGAATTCACTCATTCATTGCCAAGACTACCAGGAAGGGGCAATGAGGATGATAATTATATAAAGACAGAGTACTCTGCAGTAGATTTATGACAAAGGATAACAAAATAAAAACTTTAATGTAAAGAAAATTCAAATACATTGTGAATCTCATTTCAGCTGCACTTCCAACACACCTCATTGGCATCACAACGTGATGCCAGAAGTGTGATTTAATTGTCTTTTGACATGTAAGCTCTAATACCACAGTTAACAGAAAGATACCATCTGCAATTGGCATTTTCTTCAAGCCTCACATGTAGACAGGGTTTTGCATCAAAATAACGCCAATTTCAAATAGGTTCTATCAAGAAGAAATGCTTTTATTTCTCCTTTCTTTTCCGGCTTTGCATGTGTGCAGTTATTCTAAGCATAGTATTATGTGACAATTTGGTAAATAGTCCCCTAAATGTTATCTTAAAATTCTTTTTAAGCAATTCAAGATTTTGTTTTCTTCAGTGAAATTTGAAAAATGTTATGAATTACGCAGCTTTGTTAGAAGTTTTGGGCTGGCATGCAAGATCTTGATCAAGAAACTCCTACCTGTTGAGAGGCAAAGATAAACATGAATCACTTGTAAAAAGATGCAATGTCACAAGTGCTTTGAAGTGAAATGTACTTAGACTGGGCTGGCCAGATCCCAATGGTGTGCAGCACGCCAAGGCAAGAGTTCAAGTCGCAGGCAATCTGAATGCGATGCATGCCAAGCGGTGGCGGCTCGCAGAGGGAGTGCTGCAGGGCAGCGGGGCGGGGGAGGGGCAGGGTGGGGGGGTAGTGGACTTGGACAATTACGACGGGCAGGAGTAAAGTAAGTAAATAAATAAATAAAACTATTTACCTTGCGCTCGCTGCATCGCCGAGTTGGCGATGCAGCGAGCGCAAGGTAAAATGTTTTATTTATTTACTTACTTTACTCCTGCCCGTCGTATGTCCGAGTCCACTACCCCCCACCCTGCCCGTCCCCGCCCCGCCTCACCGCCCCGCAGCACTCCTGCTGCGAGCCGCCACTGATGCCAAGGCAAGGGTCTGGTCACAGGCCAGCTGGATTCATAGAGCGATAATACTCTCTGAAGTTCTCGCTGATGATTGGAAAGCCTAAGGCTCGGTGTGGTACATATATGACCGCACCCAAGATGGCCATGTGAGAACTGGAAATCTTGCACTCATCCTCATAAGAGTTCCGTTGAATACTGCAAGAGTCAAGATGAGACAAGGGAGTGTGCAATCATGGGACCTGCCCAGTTAAGGAGATGCGGAAACTGGGCTTACAGACAGGTAACTCCTTCAAGGACCCTTGTTGGTCCACACAAAAGCTCAGGACAACAGGTATGGAGGTCCTGTAACCCAAGGTTTGAGGCACTAAAACACAGGCAAGCAAGCCATGGCACCTATTGCTTTCATTTTAGGTTCAAAAAGCTGAAACCTGCTGCTGCCAGCTAGATGGTTTTTGGGAACGGTATCGCAGACACTGTATAAGAAAATATTTTCAGACCAATTCCTAACTGTAATGTCCCACCTAGAATTCCAACTCTGCTACTAATCCAAAAAGCAATGGGTGAAAAGAAAAATGTTTCTCCAAACACATGGGTGGACTGAGAAGGGTTCTTGAATTCTTTTTGGTAACATGTCAGGAATCTTTTAATGTATTAATCACACAACGTCTAGGGAGTGTACAACGCCACTCTTTAGATGAGGGAAGAGTGGTTTCTCTAAAGTACTACGAGACCACAGGATATCGTCTCCCATCTTCTCTCAAGGCGGATTTCTTCACGACGTAGGAGTCGATTTACTAACTTTTTGTGCTGGGTTTGCGTCCCAGCATTAATATTATTTTTTGTTATTTACTTTCCAGTGCAAAGCTTGTTTTACACTGGAAAGTTGCCTAAAAGTAACGGAAAGCAGCGCCTAACACTAGCTTGTGTTACTTAGCACCAAGGAGGCATTCCATGGGTGGTACATGGGCATTCCCATGCACCCACCCATGGTTTTTGATGCAAAATCATATCCACCAAAAATTTGAAACAGGGTTATGTGTAAAAAAATAACGCCATTTAAAATCAGCAGTTAAAAGGAGAAATGACTTTGCATACGTGCTGCACTGTACAGTACACTTACAAAGAAGGAAACATTTTAAATGTAGTCTAAGCTTCCAGTACAAAACATATGCTAGACTCATGCACACCCCCTTGCACTATAGCACAAAGGTGTGTGCGTGGCGCTCGGCAGCAAAGTTCTGCACCAGCGCTAGGGAGAGGGGAGGAGAGAGCTATATCTCCGTAGATATGGTGCTCTATTTCTCTGTAGATATGGCGTTCTCGTTCTCTCTCCTTCTTACGCAATGCAGTGCAGCATTTTTAGCTGCTATGCTGCGCGAAAACTTTGTAAAAATGTCCCTGAGAATCCACGAGTGCCCAAGATCCTTAAGCAGTGTGACCCTGTCCCAGGTCGATCCACTGTATCTGGACTAGACTAGGTCTTTTAACCCTTTATCAACATTTGTTAATTGGTTCCATTGGTCCCTGGTAACAGAAATGTCTTCATTTGTGAAGGATACAAACCATCTGCTTTATACAGTACAAGGTGTTAAATTTAATCCTGAAAAAGATTACATGCTAGGGCTTGATGGGGAAGCCCTTTCTTAAAATATTCCACAAAATAAGAATTTAAAAAACATAACAGAACTATTGCAGCAGAGACCATGGCATTGGAAAATGCCTATAGAGTTTATCACAACACTTGCGACTTTACACTTTAGAAAAACTACTTCGAGTGTGAGAGTAAAATGTATAAACAACAGCATGAGACTTTGATAGACAGTATCTTTGCCCCCAGTCTGGTGTGTCGGTATGTACACAAGTTTGAACAGGAACACATTTGGTCCAACTACCAGGCGCGGCCAGCACAGGTAAGAGCTGTGGGGCGGTCGGGCGAGGGTGGGCGGTGTGGGGGGAAGTCGACAGATGACGGGATAGGTCAAATTAAATCAAAAAATAAATAAAACCACTTACCTTGCGCAAGGTAAGTGGTTTTATTTATTTTTTAATTTAATTTTACCTATCCTGTCGACTTCCCCCACCCTGCCCTGGCCCTGCCCCACCCCTCCGACTCACCACTCTTACCTGGGCTGGCCGCGCCGGCTCAACAACTCCTTAAACTGTAAACAAATAAAATTATGGCGTCACTATATTGATGATATTTGTATCACATGGCATGGCTCAGAAGAAGTAGCAGTGACTTTCTTAGACTGGCTCAATGCACATAATTTCTACTTGTAGTCTACCTTGACGATAAGTAATCACGAACTACCATTCTTCTACTTAAATATAAGAGCAGAGCGAGATATTAATGATGAAAGTCTACTCTAAGCCCACAGACAAGGACATTCTACTTCACTTTAGTAGTGCTTGACCCCGCACCCTAAGAAAGATCTTACAAGTGGGGGAATTCCAATGGATTAGGTGCAACCATTCTAACCTCACTGACTAGAGAGTAGAGGCAAATACACAAAGTGAAAAATTGACTGAAAGGGGTTACCCTAGTCAACTCGTAGAAAAAGCAGAAAAGAGGGTTAAAGTCAGTAAAAGAGGGAATCTTTTATGTAACAGTAATAAAAGTGATTCACAACTGATCTGCATGAGTACAGGCACCAATACCTCTAACCATTTCAAGAAGATTATAAATGATACTGGCCATATAGTGAATAGTAACAGCCTAAATTTTGAGAGACCCATGTTTTCCTTTAAGAAGAATGCTAGTGTCAGGGAAACACTAGTCCATACGAGACAGAGAAAAATGGATATAGAGCACCAGGGTACACTATGGGGTCTACCACAGATAAGGGATCACTTTCCAGGTGACCAATGCGCATCTTATGCATTTACGTCACACACAAAAACATTGGCTTAGTACTAGAGCATCCCTGGGAACAGAGGTGCCATACGAATTGCAACTCTACCAACGCAATTTATTTGATCATGTGCCTTTGTGGACAGAAATATGTGGGAATGAAAACCAGAAAAGTCAAACTCATAATCACCGAGCATTGTAGAACCATCAAGTGCCAACGTTTAACAACAAAATGACACTGCATGGACGATAATAGAAAGAATAACAAACAGCAGCAATATTATGAGAGTTCTCCACGAACGTCAGCGAAGATGGGTCTACAGATTAGGATCCCATCCGAATGGCATAAATAATGAGCTCCCTTGGACACTGCTGAACTAAAAAAAATGAGCTAACTGAGTCTGGCCATGACAGCAAGTAATTCCAGTGTTGAATCAACATTTGTGTACTCCAAATAACTGAAGGCTGTATAGAGGCCCACTATCACCGAAAAACCAATCACCTCATCTACCAGTTAAAACTGCAGTGAGATGTATGACAACAACACACTAATACAGTAGATAATAAAGTAATAAGACTCCGACTGGAGTACAGAACAATTACTAGACAGTGCATCATATCAATGACTTGGCACAGGATATTTCCCAAATAATACCACTATACGAAGAATATTTTCCATGGGCACCCCTTAGGCCACTGTTTATGAATTATGAGCACCTGTTAAATACAAGGCGGGAAACTAAAGCACCCATGATTCTCAGCAATGTGGGCGATGTGTATGCATGCATGCATGCATGCTCATGGGATGATGCACTAAGGGAGTGGAGGACAGAGCAGGGAAGTCAACATAAAAGTGACTGGTCCTGCATTACCTATTCATCACAAGCGAGATAGAGCAGATAATAATAGGTGTAAGTGAGGCACAGTAATTGTGGAGTTGTAAGAGGACAGCAAAATGCTTTACCAAAGGAAAACAAGAGACCATTGGCTCATTGAGATGATATAATCTTATTATCTACTGACTGTGTCATAGAGTGTGGCTAAAGGGCAATGATTAGGCCTGGGCGGCAAACTACGCTACGCTCGCGGAGTGTGCGTAGTTTGCGCAACTACGCGCTACACGAATTGCACGTAGCACAGTGCAAAAACGCGAAGCGTAGCGGGCATTTTTTGCTCGGGGGGCCTCAATGCCAAGTTGGCAACCGCGAGCGAGCAAAATCAACATCCCGGCGAGACTTTTTCCTCGTTTGCGATCAGCAACATCAAGTTGCCGATCGCGAGCGTGGAAAATAAACCTCCCGGCGAGATTCTCAACGCGGGGAGGTCAGGTTTCTCATTGCGAGTGGTCGCGTATGCTCGCGACCGCTCGCGATGAGAAACTACCAGTCCGCGTTGAGAAAGCTGCCGCTCGAGTACAAATCTACTCGAGCGGCAGAAAACGACCGCTTGCACTGTGCATGATGCCGTTCGCAATGATTGCACAGTGCGGACAAGCATCCGGCAAAGTGCAATGATTGCGAACAGCATTTCCCTACTGCACTACGCAGTTCGCGGAGCTACGCGTAGCTCGCGTAGTGTGAAGTGCACTTCGCGTAGCTACGTGTAGCGCTGCTACGCGAACTACGCCCAGGGTTAGCAGTGATACTCAAAGTACGGCCCGGGGGCCGTATGCGGCCCTCCTGACCTTTACATGCGGCCCCTTGATCAACAGCAGCACTGGGCTGCTGTTCATTCAACTCAGCACTATCATTAAAAAGCTGTTTATTATACAGGCAATCCTTTATTTAAAGGTTAATTGAAGTTAAAGAAAAGAACTCACTAGGTTCTCCTGCACCACATACCTTTAGAAACACCTTTACTTTCAAAGCCATCTTGCACCAAAAGTGCCCCCCGCCCCCGGATCGCCACCCTGCTAGTATCGATGCGGCCCTCGGTCACATCACAGACCAAACTTTGTGGCCCTTGCGAAAAAGTTTGTGAGTACCCATGCTATAGGGGCATGTCTTCGGCCTGGCCTTTTAAGGGGTATCACTGAATATTACCTGGTGTAAGCATACCTCCATGTTATGGCATGTTACAGATTTGCATAACTTTGCAGTGAGTCACTCGTATATTCACTAAAAGTATTTGCACTGATGCATGCCCATACATTTGCATCAGATTACATGCCAGTATGAAGTGTTTCTTGTTTGTGCAGCACCTGTGCTATTGTGTACCAAGGCTTGAATTTTATGTTTCATGTTTTATGTTTGACGCACTAATCATTGTTTGATCTCATTTGCTCTTGCACTCAATGTTCTAACTGGAGGCAAATAATCCTGCACTACCTCATTTTTTTATTTCTGTTGTACATCCTGGTTTGTCTTAGGAGACCCTGACAGGTAAGACTAGGGTAACAGGAAACAGAGACACACAGACAGAGGGGTACTAACATCAGTCCTGATGAAGGCCCCAAACCTAACTGTTCATTCAAAGTGGGCTAAAACATGTCAACGTAGAACATTGTTTGAGGACATTATATCCCTTTCAGAACACCCACATTACCTAGCTTTTAAATATACCAGGGACACTAAACATAAAAGGGAAGCTGGGATGCCTACTAGGGACCTGAATATGAGTCTGGTGGTCCACGGACTGCCAGACTCATAGTGGTGTGGCGGTGGCAGTCCAGCCACCCCGCACCTGTGGTCCAACTGCCCTATTACAACTTGTGCAGTCGGACCACCATTGCAACGCCGCAAATGCCAGGGATCCGTGATCCCTGACGGTGATGCAGATGTCTTGAGGCAGCAATATGCTTGGCAGGACTGCCGTGGTCCCACCAAGCATATTACGAGTTTCCTCTCCGCCAAGGTTTTCATTACAGTTCCTACTCCATGAAAACCGTGGCGAAGAGGAAACAAATGGTGCCCTACAGGGTCCTCTGTTGACTCAGGGCTGTGGGATGCATGTAGGGGGGCACATATTGTGCCCCACTGTGTGCATGCAACCCAGGACCTGCAAGGCATGGACTGCACCAGTCCATGCCATGCAGGTACTGCCTTTGATGTTCCCATTGTGGTGCCTATTTCATAGGCACCACCGTCGGACCGCCAAAGAACTGCCCACCAGTGACTGTAAAAGTTGTAATCTGACGGGTGGTGCGCACACGGGTTTGGCAGTGTGGGAGCGAGGCAGCGACGTGGCGATCCTGCTTCCACATCGCCAAACTCGAAATCCGGCCCTAGGTATTTTCATCCTATAGCAGTTAGACCCCCATCAGTAATAAATTTAATATCAGAAGTGCTCCTTGGAATATAGATGAGCCCATCCTGGTGTATTGAGACCAGAGTGAGACCCAATGATGAAGCATGTATCCAATATGGTGTCCCAAGAAAAACCTAATTGGGATGTCGCTCCTAGATTATTGAGAAAATCTGGACATTCTTCAAGTAATTAGGGTACAGGATACTTGGAGATGGTAGATTATTTTTTAATGCATTACCACAGCACACCTCAAACACCTCCAACCATTTAAGTCCATTTATTTCATGTGATACTAAAATATGAGCATATTTTTCATTTAAATATTACAGACTGATACCCATCTTTGCATAAGAGCAGGTATGGGACACCATGATCTAATGAACATTTAGGGCCTGATTACGCGTTTGACAATGTGGGGGCGGGACCGACCCACCATCGCACTGTCAAACCAGCGTGAGGATCGCCCACCCTATAATTACTATTTTAGTCATTGGCGGGCATTTCCTTTGCTGTTCCAACGGTGGTGCCTATCAAATAGGTGACGCAATGGGAACACCAAAGGAAGTTCCAGCACTGTATGGACTGAAGAGTCCATGCTGTGCTGGGACTACTGTGCATGCACACAGGGGGTCACATGTTGTGCTTCACCGCCACTGTTTTCATGGAGGAAAGACCTCCATGAAACCAGTGGCTGTCCTGCCAAGAATGTAGATGCCTCTGGACCGCAGCGCCACCACCAGGGAATGCCGGCTTTCTGGCGGAGTCGGCAGTCCTAGGGTGGCACGACCAGTAGGGTTTTAATGTGGCGGCCCCAAGACCCAAGTCTATCAGCAGAAAAGAAAGCTGCTCCACAGGCTCCATATACACACCAATGTGAGACATACCACAAGATTCTAAAAGGAACAAGCTTTTGCTAATAAAGAGTCGGTTGCCGCTCCTGCCTGGATGATTGGTGTCCTTGAGGCGTTAGCTAAATTGCAACATATATCTTTAATAGAAACGACCACTACAAAGGAGGTTGCACAATAAAGGATTTGGCTCTTTAAGTTTCAGTACTAAATCCCAAATATGTGCGACACTATTACGGGCCGATTATTGAGTTGATTGAGAATTTCATCTAACCAAGAGAAGGATTTATTTTAAGGTGCAACTATATTAGTGCAACTTTGAGAGAGTTTCTTATCACTTTGTCTTGATAAAGATGGGATATTAACAGTTACACCATCGAAACGCGTCGACGCAATATCTGCACAATTCGTGAAGGCCACTGGATCTGTAGATACTACAAGAATTTGTCTTTCATCAGATTCCAGGAGAAATGTGTCCAAAACGAATGTGTGAAATTGAATGACAAAATGTACTGTCTGTTTCTCTCTTTATTTTTAAGGTATTTGTTTTCCTTACTGTGCAAGGATCTTGTGAGTGTATTAAGTGTTGTGGATGTATTGAAGCCTACCATTTTGAATAACTTTTATGTATGAAAAATCGGGATTTTTTTTTAATTGGATTGAATATATTGTTAATTTTATATAATTAAATCTGCTTCTTTCACTAATCTTTGGAATACTTTTTTTTTTCCATCTTGTTTATCTTTGAAATGTGAACACTAGGCTTATGTCCACTTGAAACTCTTGTTGAATGGTGAGGTGAATGTTGTGTTCCTGCCTCTATTGAAGTGAGTAGGTACCAAGAGGAAATCTTTCTTTAGGCCCCAAGACTGCCACCGCCCCACCACCATGACTTGTAATCGGGCCCTTAGTGATTTGAAACTAGGCCAAGAAGAAACATACACATCTTCCATCCCTGTGCACAATATGAATTAATTCCCCTAATTTATGGAAAGGTTGTCCTGCTGAAAGATTGGATTTATTCCATGCCTATAACTCTACAATACTAGTGTCTTTATTACTTTGAAATAAAATTTGGATACAACATTTATTTATTATTTCTAATACAAACATTGCAACGCTTTATTATGTTGGGTTTTATCACTAATGTTCACATGACCTGCTGCAAAATAATTATCTTTTTATCTTGCAATATTGATGTTCTTAATCATAATCCTGAATAAACTCTCCAAGTAACATTTTATTAGCTGAATGAAGAAATGCATACAATGAATTTCTTTTGTGTACATTATTTGGATTGTATTACCGGGCTCATTCCCCTGTGGCTTTATAAGAGCCAACCCCTTGGTAGAAAAGTACCATCCACATGCAAGCCATCGGGTAGCATCTTAAAGATCAGCCTGTCCCAGTACCCAAACATGGTTAACAATAGGGTCACAACACAGTCTAACAAGTAATCCCATATCAGACTCTCCTCAAGCATGTAGAAACTACACATGCCCAAAAGTGGATAAAATACAAATACACCTGTGTCTGCCATCACAGTGATTCAAGGAACTGGGTTAGTCTCATTTTCTAGAGTGTCCTGAGCACATTTATAGCAGGAAAGATCAAATCAAATGGTCAGTGACATCCACAATTCAATGAAATTCCCAAATAAATTCAGTTGGACCTGTAACAATGTATGGTCAAGTTTTCTCCAAATTATTTTTCTCCTAAACTCTTGGCTTTCCAATAAGTGCAGTAGCGGGCTTCTTCAACAGTAAGTGGTAAACATGAAATGTGTATGAAAGAGACAGGAGTTAGTAAAAAGAAGTGGAGGAGAGACATAATTGGAAGATAGGGCAATATGAAGATTGAGCTAAAGAAACATTAAAATCATCAAATAAATCTGTGGTTATGTAATAGTTGTATTAATGATTGTTGGACCTGGCCCTCTCTGCAGGTTCACCCCCAAATGTTTTGCCTTTTACACTCCACTTTTTGCTGAATTTATTTTTGTTGGCCTTAGGACTCTCTTCACTTTACCACTGCTAACCAGTGCTCATGTGCTTATGCTCACTTCCCTAAACATGGTTTATTTGGCTTACACCTGAATGGCATATTTAATTTACTTATTCCCTTGTAGAGTGGTATACCATATACCCCGGCCCTGTAAATGAGATGATACCAGTTCCCCAATAGGGATCTTCTGGGCTCATCATTGAGTCCTACATTGTTTAACATCCATGTGGCCCTCTTAACGAAGTTGATTTGATCCTTTGGCTTCGCTACAGTGGCATGTGCTGATGACACACAGCTTATTGTGTCCATCTCGAACAATTTTGAAGAGACGGCTCATTGTTTAACAGCTGCATGAGCGGCATAGTCCAATGGATGAATAACAACAGTCTCATGCTTAATTCAGAAAAAACTGAGGTCCTTTTTAGGAAGAACTTGCCATTATGGGAGCAATTTGGTGGCCACAAATGCTGGGCTCCCTCCCCACACCAGTAGCCACCGTCAAAAATTTGGGGATCATTTTCGATTCCAACCTGTCCTTTAATACACAAATATATAAAATTACTTCCTCCTGTTTCTTTATATTACGCAAAATCAGGAATATCTTTTTGTATGTACCCTTTGAATTGCAAAAAGTTGTAGTAACATCACTTGTGTTATCAAGTCTCGATTACTGCAATGGACTATATGTAGCTATTCATCGGCGTTCCTTGCAAAAACTGCAATGTCTCTCGAAGGCTGCAGTGCGACGTTTGAAGAAAATTACCATGTTTCAGTCAGTCTCGGGAACTTTACAAGAACTCCATTGGTAAATAAATAAGTCAGATTTAAGGCCATCTGTCTCTCCCACAAAGCCCTTTATGGAGCTGCCCCAGACTACTTTTAGAAAAATCTCACATGGTACAATCCCAGCACACCACTAAGATCTACTAAATACAAGACAATTAATGTCTGAAAAATCAAAAGATCTAACTGGGAGGCAGAAGCTTCATCCACACCACAGCTTATGTCTGCAACAACCTACCAGAACTGCTGAGAGGTCAATTCAACTTTCTGACTATGCCTTAAAACCTGGCTCTTTTACGGACCTTAAATTAAGAAGCAGAAAAATCAGTTCACTGCAGGATTACTTAGTCTGTATAGTGCACTAGCGCCAAGACACCATTAGCATTCGTACACTCTAGAAAACATATAAATATCAATACCAATGGGCCTGAAGCACTTACTGTGGCACCCACTTAAGTAGCACCTTAAAACATGTCCCAGGACTGCCACTGCAGCCAGAAAGCAATTTTAAACTGCCATGTCAACTTGATATTAAAAACCCTGTGTCTTAAACTCCCCTTTTCTTACATATGTCACAGTTAATGTAGGCCCTAGGTAGCCCATAGGCAGGTAGCTGTGTACTTAAAAAGTTAGACCTATACTTTTAAGTTTTACATGTCCTGATAGTTTAAACTCCTAAATTCATTTTTAACTACTGTGAGGCCTACCAATCCCATAGGATAACATTGGGGATTCCTTATTATATATTTAATAAGCTGTAATTTCCAATTGAGAGCAGGTGGCTTTCTCATGTTTGGTGTCTTTGGTATTGTAATGAAAAACCCTGGTAACTAGTCACAATATCGAAGAAAAAAATATCGACTGGACAGAATCTCGAGTTTTTGATATCAAATGGACAGAATATCGAATTGCAAAAATATAGTGGTGCAGAATATCGAAATGCAGGTAAGAAATATCGAGTTCCACAATATCGAAGTTAGTAATATCAACAAAAAAAAATGTTTTTAAGTGTTAGTATATGTGTTAAAAGTATGTATTATTTTTGTAATGTATGTTTGAATTTTGTAAAAGTAATGAATTTTATGTTAATTACTTTTTTTGTAATTTAATTCTGTAGCGGGGTGTGGGTTTATAGGGGAATAGGGTGGGAAGTAATTTAATTATAATATATATTTTTAGCATTATTTAGAATTAATTAATGATATGTTAATTTTTTTTTGCGTAATTTAATTCTGTAGCGGGTTGTGGGTTTATAGGGGAACAGGTTGGGAAGTAATTTTAATGAAATTAATTAATTTATTATTTTATTACCTAATAAATTTATATTTAATAATTTATATTGTTAATTAAGTTAATTAATTTATTATTAAGTAATTATTAATTGATTAATAACAATTAATAATTAATTGGTAATTATGTTACTTGTGTATTTCTTTATTAATTAGTAATTAATTAGATATTAATTACTAACAATTATTTTGTAAATATGTTAAATAATTATATTGTTATTTATAATTAGTTAATTAATTAATTGTTAATTAATTATGTTAATTTATTAATATGTTACAATATTGTAGGTGATGTTTATAGGGAAAATGGTGGGAGGTAAATTAATTTTTACAAAATAATTAATTGTTAATTAATGTTAATTATATTGCGAGAGTGGGTATATTAAATAATTCCCCTACGCTATCCAACACTTTCTTTACTGTTGCACTCACTGGAGTGGGAATAGTAATTTTTACCCTCCCATTATCCAACACTTTCCCTACTGTTGCACTCACTGGAGTGGGAATAGTAATTTTTACCCTCCCGCTATCCAACACTTTCCCTACTGTTGCACTCACTGGAGTGGGAATAGTAATTTTTACCCTCCCGCTATCCAACACTTTCCCTACTGTTGCACTCACTGCAGTGGGAATAGTAATTTTTACCTTACCACTATCCAACACTTTCCCTACTGTTGCACTCACTGGAGTGGGAATAGTAATTTTTACCCTCCCGCTATCCAATGCTTTCCCTACTGTTGCACTCACTGGAGTGGGAATAGTCATTTTTACCTTCCCGCTATCCAACGCTTTCCCTACAGTTGCACTCACTGGAGTGGGAATAGTAATTTTTACCCTCCCGCTATCCAACGCTTTCCCTACTGTTGCACTCACTGGAGTGGGAATAGTAATTTTTACCCTCCCGCTATCCAACGCTTTCCCTACTGTTGCACTCACTGGAGTAGGAATAGTAATTTTTACCCTCCCGCTATCCTACGCTTTCCCTACTGTTGCACTCACTGGAGTGGGAATAGTAATTTTTACCCTCCTGCTATCCAACGCTTTCCCTACTGTTGCAATCACTGGAGTGGAAATAGTAATTTTTACCCTCCCGCTATCCAATGCTTTCCCTACTGTTGCACTCACTGGAGTGGGAAAAGTAAATTTTATCCTCCCGCTATCCAACTCTAAAAATATTGATTATTTTTTATATTATTAAGTTAATATATATGTATTAAAAAATAAAAATGCATGTTTTTTTTTTTTACTTACATTAATTATTTATTAATTTTAAGGTCATTTAAGTATTTTTAAGTATGTTTTACTTAATTATATTTATTATTTTATTAATTTTACATTACTTTTAGGACATTTAAAAAAGTCGATATTTTAACAAACTATGGGGCCCATTACGATGGCGGGCGGAAGCACAACCGCCGTGCTGGCGGATGCAAAAACCACCAGTTACCGCCGGCACGCAGCAGTCCACACGCCCGCCCAATTACGATGCGAAAAGCAGGCCAAACACCGACGGCAAGCCAGCAACACCGTCCGCCATCAAAGTGCGTCCGTACACGTAGCGGCGCAGCCCAACTGACACACACCGTCCGACGAAACACGTCCCGCCCGGCGCATAAATTACGATGCCGCAAACAAACGGCTCCCACGGCAAAGAGACACCGCACGTGAAAGAGAGGCGGAAACATGGACGCAGAGCACGGACAACGAAGAAGCGGCACCCCGGGCATGAATCCAGCACTGCAGGCCCTTCCCATGCTTCTGCTGATGCACCACCAAGGACGCAACGTACCGCGGAGACGCAGGTAGGCACACACACAACAAGTGCACGCAAACAGCGCACACAGTGCAAGGGCGGAAAAAGCGGACAACCCCCACCAGCGCGTGCACACTACACATCCACCATTGCATCCACATATGACACACAGGCCAAATCCTAACATCGCGGAACACATGTGTACACACCACCTGGGACTAGGAACCAACCACCCCGTCACGGCCCCAAAGCGCCGATGACGCCGCCACACATGCGCACAACGCAGAGGCCAACCGCAGCGCCATGCATGCATCGCACACAGACACAGGGACACAACCAAGCAGCACACACACCAGCCCCACCCCGAACGCACATGACACGTGACAGGCCGGCCACAGACATGTCCCCAACGCCCAATTCACGGACAACACCCAACGCCACACAACCGACGCACACATGTCAGTGAAGTCACGCAACAGCAGGACACACCCCAGTGTAACAAACATGGCGAAGCACACAGCGGCGGCAACACCAACTAGGAGAAGCAGGGCTCCTTCGGGAAGAGGAACGCCAGTACCACACTGAAAAACCCATACCACCCTGCACATATGAACAAGACACATGAAACGGAACACCAAAGAGCCCGGGGACCGACAACAGGTGGCCCAAGAATTACATCCACACACAAGGCCCAACGCAGAGCGGAAAGGCAGCCTGCCGCCCACACAAGGGAGAGCAGACAGCACTGAATGACCTTCCATTCCAACACCGAAACCACAGCCCTACGACAGAAGCCGGTGAATACAGCCATTGTCCAAGAATAGACCAACACAGGCATGCCGAGGAGACCGACCACACGGCAGATAGCGCATATCACAGAAGCACACAACGGACGGGGAAGAAAGAAGAAAACACTCCCCATGTCGGCCACATGCAAGTTAATTGGAAGGAGTCACACAGCACCGACCTTGAACTGTCTGAGAAGCATGTGGGAAGAGGGCCCGTGTCCTCCAAACAAGCCAACAGAACACAAGTCCTGTCTCCCCACGACTACACAGAGCTCACAGCAACCCCGGAGCGTGCACATTGCAGACTGCACACACAGCCGGAGCACGCCACCTCTACGAACCGCTGCGAAATGGCAACCGCAACACACCTACCCAACTACGCCGAAGAGCTCAAGCTGTACCAAACCAACACGATACATACATTGGGATGCGATCTCCTGTCCCTGCTGAACGTAAGTTACCGACTGACTTACCGCATCACATTGTTCAGCTGCGTCATGCCCGTCTTCTACTGTCGGAGGTGTCCCTACCAGCATCCCGTCGAGATATGCCTCTCCAACCCGGCATGTCTGAAGGCGGACCTGCTACCACTACTCCTCCCTCTGGACGCACACGACAGGGCCTGCTCTGCCTATGGGGGCATGGCGTATGTGGCCAACATCGCACGCGCACTGAAATGGAACCACTGTGCCTCCACACGACGGATCATCGAGAACAGCTACATCGAATGTCACCCAGCATGCCCCATCATGGTCCTCCAAGGGACAACCTACGAACAACACCTTGACAGCCACCATCCGCTTCATTGGCTGGCAAACATGTACACCACCAATGACATGGAAGCCCTGCTGGGACGGCATCGCATACCTGTCAACCTGTAAATACGTCGGACCACAACGCAGGTTCCCCGAGTGACCTATGAAGTCCAACCCCGCACCCATGCTCAGCTTCCGCACGGACTGGCCAGTCACCACCACAACAGCCATACCAAACGACCGGCAACTGTAACCACACCATCAATGACATCGCCATGACATCGGATATGACCGGGACATGCACACTGTTCCCCATCACATCCAGGAACACCGCATGCATCGTGGGAGGCAGTGGCATGGGCTCTGTGCATCGCACCCACATGGACGGAACTGCACGAACAACCAGGACACGACATGGATCCAGCGCACATGGACACACACACCGCTCAGTGGACATGAATAGGTCGCCTGGAGTCTGTGGGTGCTGCACCCCTCCCACCCCCGCCCCGGGAATCCCATACCAGGACCTTTGCATGGACGACAAGTGCATACAACAACAACACGACCCCAGTGACTGTGACATGTCCAGTAACTACCACAGTGCAACAACAAGTGGCACGCCGCTGCATGCACGCAAGCACATGCCCTGATGTCATCTCACATGCACGCGTGCATGAGGAACAACCGCAGCAAACCTGTCACATGGAACTGAGATGGACTGTGCCCATGATGCCGAGCGGTCTGGTAGGCTACATGTATACCGTCTGTGTCAAAGTCCGCAGCTCCGCAGCTATACGTAAATGTACATTAGCACAGCCTTGGCCAATCAGATGTAACCCCACACCCTATCCCATTTGTAATCATGCTCAGTATATCCTCAACATGTATTCCGCTGCCAGTAGTGTCCACTATACTGCATCACAGAGGACAGAAGACTCAATATAATGTTTGAAACCAAAACTGCCTCCGCTGACTCATTTCACAAGTACGAATGAGAGAGGATGAGAGTATGTGAAGTACACGGCATTCGTGACATGACCATGTAGTCCACTGGTATTGGATGTCAACGCAAATGAGTAGCACTACTGTGGAAGACACACATGTGTCGTGTGAAGTCGTATGGACGCAGTGCTCAGGTGGGTGGGTGCGACGGGTAGATGTGCACATGCCAAGTTGGAGCACGCCGTGTTGGGAGGGGTCATGAACAGTACACCACCGCTTCCCTGGGCATTGTGAGAGGACACCTGTCGGGGGGAGTGAACACGTGTGTGCACAGCAGCCGGGCACACGTACAAAGCGGTACCAGGCGCACCTCAGCCCACCCTCTGTGGACAAGCTGGATCCTGTTGTGCGCCCGCCATGCCCCTTGACAAGGCACACACAGCCCCAGTCGACCAGGTGTAACCCCAACATAGTCAATCCGCACAGGCGATACAGGGCACGGGATGGCAGTGGAGCATGGTGTGTGAGAGGTCTCCTCGCGCTCCTCCTGGTCATATCACGCAGGCAATAGAACCTCAACGTCTAGCATGGCACAAGTCAAATGGAAGTGTAGGGGGACGCACCACAGCACGAGCAGCACTGACGTCACGGGAGGTGGCTCGCACCATCCCATCCATTGCCCATCATACCAACCACGCCACATGCCATTGCGACTAAGTGCAAGCGCGTGCGCCACCACCCTGAGCCCTCCCAGAGAGGCCAAAGAGTGAATGTGTGGGCCATCAGCCACAGACGGACGCGGCCTGGCCGCAAGGGCAGCCACAGCCACTGGGTGTCGCAGGTGGCGGATCCGGAAGGCGAAGACTGTGATGCATAGTCCATGCAGGCCGGGTCTCCATTTGGGGCACCACGCAGGTGGACGGCGTCCCGCCACACATCATACCCTGAGACAGCCCACTCGTGCAACTGGACCCACACATACACTCCTTGCCCTCTCTGGTGCGAGCTTGGGGCTGCCTGTGCAAGCGCTAGCCTCGCAGGTGAGCATGCATATTGGGGGCGAGGGAGGACATGAGGGCTGGGGCGAAGATGACTGTATCACTGTCAGTTAGTACAAGGGATGACCCAGATGTGGAAAGGAAGAGACGTGTCCCGTGTGTACTGCAACTAGTCGCCAATCCAACTACCCCCATGTCCGGAATGTAAGCCCGCACCTAGGCCCGCCCATCCGCCACATCGAACATACCACCAGCACGACAACCTTCCCATTCGAAACACTGACTGGGGGTGGCGACCAGTGAACAATCATGTGTAGCCTACCCACGCGTACATGTGGGCCCTCCATGATCCATGTCACCTGCGGCAAAGACATGACATGCGCAATGAGGGAAGTGAGGAGAGCTGTCCGCCCCACGCGCAGAAGGTGCATCAGCTCCACAGACCCAGCAGCGAGTCCAGCAGGGGTCACATGTGCAGGGGCAGCTGTGCCTGGTGTGAAGGCACATGCATATAGACAGCACATCGACCAATGTGTAGTCTGCCCACATCCACAGTCCATCATCATGCGGACATAGGAATTGAACACAGGGCAACACATCTTAGTTGGTGCACCCACCGTGACCAACAATGCGCAATCATCGACGTACCCGCCCTGTGCATGGCCCCCCACCCAACGGAGGCACATCCAGTGCCACCATCCCACACACACAAGCCTTCCACGGAACATGCTGTGTCCAATGGTCAGTACAGAGTCAGCGCCCATCTGGTGGATCCTGAACAGGAGACACATGCACACACATGCCAGCTCCAACTATGTACGTCTGCCACCTGGCACGTGCAATGTAACCTCTCACCTGTGACGTGTGACTGCAAGCACACAGCCGTCTTGGCATGGGGCTGTCAATGTGGACACCAGTCAATGTTTCGGGAGCTGTGATCCGTACAGTGCTGTACATAGGGTGCAGTGCTGACACCTACTACTGTCTCATATCCCCTCGTGCCACAGGTCCCACTTGTATTGGCCGCTCAGCCCATGCCCACATCGTCGTAAGTCGTGTGCCATACTCATCCAGCCTCGGAAGCAGTTCCATGCTCAGCAGACACTCATGTTGCCGTGGCGTTGCCGCTGACAGAATATGCAGTCAGTCCCCATCAGCACGCCCCGCAAGTCATTGGGGCCCTAGATCCCCATGTGCATGCACATGGCAGTGGTATGTCTCACTTGCCATTGCCATTGTTGGGAGACCTGTGTAAGTGTGTTGTGGCCGTGCCGTCCCAGCTTGACAGCTGGGCTGTGGCTCATGTGCTTGCTCAGTCATGTCAGTGATGTGTATGCGAGAATTGCTATGTGCCGTGTTGCTTTGACATGTGTCCTCTGCCATTTAACCCAGGCGGAGACCGAACATTGACCGCCCATACCAGTTGCTGGCGGACATGGACGATACAGAGGTAATCAGGAAGTTTCGGCTGGACAGGCCAACTCTGCATCGACTGTGTGCCATGTTAGAGCCCCATCTCCGTCCCCGCAGGGTGTATCCGACTGCTGTCACCCCCACGGCTAAGGTGATGGCCGCCATGCATTTCTTCGCCACTGGGTCATTCCAGCACACAGTGGGCAGTGGAGGAGGATGTCCCAGCCCATGTTCAGCAAGGTGCTGAGGGATGTACTGGCAGCCATGATGCTGTGCCGGAACAGGTACATCAGATTCCCCAGGGCTCGTGAATTGGTGGCAGTGAAGGGTGCATTCTATGCCCTTGGCAGAATCCCACACGTCGTGGGAGCCATTGACTGCACTCATGTTGGCCTTGTTCCACCACAGGCCACTGAGCACCTGTACCGCAACAGGAAGCACACGCACTCCCTGAATGTGCAAGTGGTGTGCCTTGCGGACATGGTGATCACTGCACGTGTGTGCAAAGTTTCCAGGCTCGGCCCATGGCGCACACATAATGCGCAACAACATCTTGCCACGACTGATGGCCAATCTGCAACAGGATCGTGGCTGTATTGTCGGTGAGTATGTGGAGTGGTGTAGCGTGCTGGTTGTGCGATGCTGTCCCCTGTCCAGTTGGAATAGCAACAGTTCTCTGTGTCCCTCACACCCAGGTGACTCTGCGTATCCGAATGAGGCATGGCTGCTCAGTCCATTGAGGAATCCTCGCACCCCAGCAGACGATCGATACAATGAGGCACATGGGAGGACCAGACGTGTGGTCGAGCGTACCTTTGGCCTCCTCAAGTCCAGGTTCAGGTGCCTGGACCGCACCGAGGGTGCACTGGCGTACTCCCACAGAAGGCGTGCCAGATAGTGGTGGCGTGCTGCATGCTGCACAATCTGGCCATTCGGAAGCAGATCCCCCTCATTGTGGATGACGGAGATCAACCAGGGCCCCAGCCCGCAGACCAGGACAGCTCGAGTGAGGTGGACAGCGGAGAGGAGGAAGCTGGGAATGTGCGCCAGCAGCTCATCGCCCGCTACTTCACTTGATGGTGAGTGTCCATGTACGACGGATGATGTGTCTGTATCTATGCAGGTGTGTGTGTGCTGTGTCAGGGTGGCCGTATGTTCACTGCGTGCAGTGTGTCAACGCTCCATGGCCAGGGTAGTATGCCACTGTTGGTGACTGTGGCATTGTGCCCTATTGCTCTGTGCGATGTGTGTACATTGCTTGTAGTTGTTGACATGTACTGTGTGATGGGTGTGTGACACACTCATTGAATGTGCTCCTGTTCTGTCTCCCACCCCTAGGTCCCTACAGATCCTCCAGTTCCATTTCCATGCCACGCATCAGGTGCCCTTCCGCCCAAGGTGGCCGATGTATTCATACAAATAAAACACAGGGCACAAACAGCAGTTAGTGAAAAAGGTGCATTTATTACAAACTGTGACATGTGATTGTGTGTAAGGTGATGACAAAAGTGGTGCGTGCAGTGACAATGAGCTGTCGGTCATGGCTGCGTGATGATCAGGGTGTACCCACTGGTTCTATGTCCATAGTCCAACACCACATGCCATCCAGATGGCTGTGTGGAGTGGGATCGTAGAGCACAGTCAATGCAGTGGCTGGTCAAGGAAGGCTGGCGGAAGGCTGGCTGGCTGCCTCACTTGCGACTGGAGCGTGCGAAGTCCTCCCGGGAGATCTGTTTCCTCTTCGGACGGCCCCTTCCACGTTTGGGAGGGGTGTGTGGTGGCGACCTGCTGGTGGTGGGTGAGGTGTGCTCACTGGCTGTGGACGCAGGGGAAGTGGACACTGCTGGCCGACCCTGCGCCCTAGCAGGTGGTGGCGGAGGTGGTGTTGCTGGCCTTGCCTGTGACCCCACCGCCACCACCAGCTGGCCCATGAGGTCCACGAGGTTGGTCCATACGGGACACGAATTGGCCCATATGGGCGTCCATGGACCTCAGCACCCCCAGCACCTCCCGCGTGTCAGTAGCAGACCTGGCCCATTGTCCTTGGGCCTCTTCATAGGCCCCAAGGACTCTGGCCATTTGAGGCAGGGCATGGCTCCCAGGGGAGGCTGGCGTTTCCCTGACCCTGCTCCTCCTACCAGTCCTGCTGCCACCGGCCTGCCCACTAGCCACATTGCTCACCACGGTCCTCGCTGTGGCTCCCAGGGTGGATCCAGTCGGCCGGGCCACCACCTGCGCTGGGGCTGGTGCCAGCGAAGACGTGGTGGTGGTGGAGGCGGTGGTGGTCGGTGCGGCGATGGTGGCGGTTGCGGCAGTGGTAGTGGCCGCAATGACCGTGGGTGTGGCCGCAACGACAGTGGCAGCAGGGGACTGGGACTGTTCAGCATCCCTGGATGATGGGTTGGTGGGTAGGAGGGGTCCTGGGAGGCGACTGGGCCCTGCCACGCCAGATGGGCCAGCTGGTGGTCACGTGTCCGAAGAGGTGGACATATCCTCCAGATCCGTGTGTCCTCGTTGGGGGCTTGTAGGCTGGCTGTGCTGGCTGCTGTCTCCATCCCCAGCGTCCAGCAGTTCGTCACCTGTGGAGAGAATGAGATTTGTTATTGTGTTGCACCTGGCGAAGTATGTATTAGTCGTCTGACATTGGCAGTTCAGTGCAATCTCGTACATGGGTTTCCGGAGGCGAGTGTGTGGCTGTGGCATCTGTAGTTGTGTGTGCTAGGCAATGGGACTGTGTGCTGTGCACATGTGGCATGGGGACAGTTGGCCATGCCGATGGGTGTGTTGCTTTGCCCCTACTCATTGTGACTCTGGTGTATGCGGGCTCCTGGCCCATCCTGGGTCTGGTTTGTACTTTGCTTTTGGAGTTCAAATGGAGCGGCTTAGGACGCATATGGCAACATGGGGGCCATGCCCCAGGTCGCATTTGGGATGGAATATGCTTTTGGGGTTCAAATGGAACGCTTAGGAACGCATATGGCAACATGGGGGCCATGCCCCAGATTCGCATTTGGGATGGAATATGCTTTTGGGGTTCAAATGGAACGCTTAGGAGGCATATGGCAACATGGGGGCCATGCCCCAGATTCGCATTTGGGATGGAATATGCTTTTGGGGTTCAAATGGAACGCTTAGGAACGCATATGGCAACATGGGGGCCATGCCCCAGATTCGCATTTGGGAGGGGATATGCTTTTGGGGTACATGCTGTGAGCCATGGGTGCCGAGCGTGACATGTGTTGTGGCAGCATGACAGTGCATGGTCTGAGGTGTGTGCATGCCTGACATGCCCTGCATATTTGCTGTCTGTTGTGGTTACTGGACATGGCATTGGACGCATCGTTATGAGTGAGTGATAGTTGTGTGCCAGCCAACGTATTGCAGTTGTCCCATCTCCTTGGTGTGCGTGCTGCCCTGTGCCATGTGCATCACTGCAGTGCTCGGGGGGTGTGGCCCATGTTGTGTGTTGTTGCTCACAGTGTGTCGTGCGCTTAATTGACTTCTGGCACATGGTTGGTCATGGGCATGTGTCTTAAGCGTGACTGCTGTATGTGTGGCAGCTGTGCGGATGACATGCCTTTCATGAGACTGGGGCTGACGGATGGGATGGATGGTATGTTGTATGTGCATGGTGTGTCTGTGAGTTTGATGGGTTCAGTGGTGTTCGTGTGCATTTCTGTTGTTCCGCTCTGTTGCGTCTAGTGTTGTTTGTCTTACATAGGCGTAGTTGTGGGGTGTGTGGTTGACAGGCAGTAGGGGCTACATGGACAGGACTTCAATGGTGTTTCGGTTGTGTGTGATGAGTTGCACAGTGGCTGCCGTGTGGGACTATATTCAGTGTGGCTTGTGCATGCAGACGTGGCTCCTTGGGTGTTGCTATGTCTGTGATGGGTCATGTGGGGTGTGAGTCTGCTGTTCATGTCCGTGTGCACATTGTTCACTTGTTCGTGACGGTGGGCGGTGCTGCGTGTCCGTGTGCTACGTGACATGTCCCATGTGTTGGTGGTGTTATGGTCCTCATGCCTCCAGTAATCCAGCCCTGTCCAGTTTCCCACCTGCAAGTTGTTCGTGCGTGCACTGTACTGGATGCCACATGGCTCTAAGCGGGGGGTGCTCCATGTTGCAGGTCTGTGGGGGTGGGGGGTGTAGTGGGTCGTGGGGGTGGCTGTACACCCACTGACACCGATTGCTGTGGACCGTGATGTCTGCCTTTCGGCTGTCGTTGTGCACTGCGGTGGCTGACACGTGGCTGTGGGGTGTGGGGATGCTCCTCCTTGCTGTGCTGTGGGACTGGGGCCTGGTGTGTGTTGTACTTGGGCTGTCCACCGTCCCACCCACTGCACTTTGTGTTCCTGCCACTTACCTGTTACTTGTCGGTTAGTGCAGCTGTGGCGGACACATGGGTGTGGTGGGTGCTCGTTGTGGCGCTTCTGGCATATTTGGGGACCTGTTGGTGGTTACGTGGCTGGCTTAGTGTACACATGTCCCCACGCATCTTACAGTTGTTCGGTTTGGGCTGTGTGTGGTAGTGTCTGTTGCATGTGTGTGTGATGTGTTGTGTGTTGTGTGCTGGACATGGGGGTGTTTGTCCCTGGGAGCTGTGGCATGGTAGTTGCGCATGTGAGTGCATAGCGGTGTGCTGGTATACATTGAGTTTGTACTTACCAGCCTCCACTCCCCTGCTAATCCGGCGAGGATCTCCGGATGTATTACGACTCGCACCTTCTCCTCCCACGCTTTGAAGGTCTTAAAGAGCGCGGGATTCCCTCCGCCAGTGACGGCAGCCAGCTCTCTGTTTTTGCCCTCCTTCTTCTTGACCAGGCTCTTTACGTCATTCCAACGTTTGTTTATCTCGGTTCTGTTCCTGGGCAGGGTCCCGACTGCATTGACCTGGTCTACGATCCGGGTCCACATTCTGTTTCTGGTGGCTAGTGGTGTGTGCTGGACCATGTTCCCATAGATTTGTGGGTACACCTTGATGATCTCGTCGACCATGACCGTCAGCTCCATGGGCGTGAACTTGGGCATCCTTTGTGGTGCCATGGTGTTTTGTGGTGCTGGTGCGGTGTGTGTTGTGTAATGTGCAGGGGTTTGTGGTGCCGGTGTTTGGTGGTGGTGGTGGTGGTGGTGGTGTTTGGTGGTGGTGGTGGTGGTGGTGGTGGTGGTGGTTGTGATGTGTGCGTTTCTGTGGTGTGCTGCTGTCCTTGCTGTGTCACTGTGTCCTCTCCTCTCCTCTCTGGTTTGCAATGTAGCAAGGGGTTGTGGTCTGTGGGAGTGCTGCTTTTGTACTCACCTATGTGGGTGTGTCCTCATGGTCTGTTGTTTTCAGGTGTGTTGTGTCTGGGGTTCTGGCCTTTGTATTTTTTGTTTGTCCGGGAGGGTGTTTTCGGGATGTGTACTGTGCTTGTGTATTTGTGTGTGCCTTGCTGTGTGGACTTGTTGGCCATGTTGTGTGCTATTGGTTTTGTGTGCGGATGGTTTCTGTGCAGGTGCGTGGGCGCCATGGCTTCTGCCGTGTCGATTCTCATCGGCGTTGTTTGCGCTGGCGGGCGGTATATTTGTTGTTTTCCGCGCTCATGGCGGTGCGATCGTAATTTCACGTGCGGTGTGTCGGCCGTGTGGGCGGGCGGTTTTGTGTTGTCGTGCGTGTTTCCGTCCGTGGCGGGCGGTTTGACTCCGACTTCGGACGATGGCGGGCGGTATTTTGTGTGATTTTCCGCCGATGGCGGTTTCGGTTTGTGTACTCATAATGGCGTGGTCGGTGTTCAGGCGGTGTGTGCGGGCGGATTTTTGCCGCTTCCATGCCTGGCGGATTTTTTACGCCGGGTATCGTAATGGGCCCCTATATTATTTACAACGATATTTTGGATTCGATATTTTTGTACTTACTTGTTTGTAGATAGGAATTCGATATTCTGGTAGTCGATATTTTGTCACCGATATTTTTGTAGGTCGATATTTAGCTCCTCGATATTCTGTCAGTGATTCAAAAACCTATTTAATGGTGAAGTCGGGTTTTGATTACAATTTAAAAGTGCCACTTTTAGAAAGTTGTCTTAGGTCCCATGACTGGGTGTAGCTGACAGTTAGACTTTGTGAATTCCTCCCAAACAGTCACACAATAGAGGCATTAGGTGTGCCTTAAAGGGCAATCTGCTAGCAGGATGAATGTGGAGCTGAGCACAGTCCCACTTGCAAGTAAATAGGGTGTGCTCTGCCTTCACACAAAGGACCATAACACCTTCACCTTATCACTGCAGTCAGCTTGGAGCCAGGGCAGGGAAGGCAGGAAATTCCATGTACTTAAAGAGCCTTTCTAGAAGCTTCTCCACCTCCAGAAGACGGGCGCCAGGGTATAAAAATAGGACCTTCAGATCCACTCTTCATTTTACTACTAGACCTGCGGAAGGCCTCTCAGATGATGCATGCTGCTGTGACCTGCTGTGCACCCTGCAAAACTGCTGCTGCACCTGGAAGTACTGCTTTGCTGTCTAAAGCCTGCCTTCAACCCTCAGAGAGCAGCCCTGATGTTGAGCCCTGCATCTTCAGCTGAACCCAGGACTATCAGAGTGACTCAAAGGGCTAGTTTTCTTGCCTCATGTTCAGAGCCACGGGGTTTCAACAAGCTCCCACTATTTTGAACCCACAACTGGACCCAGTGAGTCCTGAACCCCCAAGTGGCGTCTCACCAGTCCTGGACCGTTGATTGTTACTAAATGTGCCCAGATGGCCAAATCACAAAACTGCTCTGAGAACTAAGAGAAGCCCGGGACCAACTTGCTCACCTATCCGCCCAAGGTGCATTTCCGGTCAGATTGACCTTGTGGCTTCTCCTGCTACGTTCTTCTCGCAGCAGCAAATCCTTTTCAGTTGTCCTTCACCAAAGGGGTATCAGCATTTTGGAACTGTCTTCGGCTACAGCCCTCTGCCTCGTCCCACTGGAAATTTTCGACTTCCATTTCGGAGACTAAGTCCGGAGGTAGAAATCCTCACTGTGGCCTCAATCCTTGCCCCGCTGAACTTTTCCAGACAATGTTTCTCAGATTTTCTTTTAAAGCCGAAGGTAAGGGTTGACCTGGCCCTATCCACTTCTTGTATCCGAACCCACAGTCCATTGCAGTCAGCCATATTTTTTCGACTTTGACCTAGTCTTGTGCTACTAGATGTCCGCGATTAGCTCTTTGATCTTTTAGGAGCTAGATGTCAATAAAAACTTTCAAAATTCATACCTCTGGTTCTACTGATTGGATATTTGTTGTTTTGGCACCAAATATCTTAATAAACTTTTACTCTATTTTTCTAAATTAGTTTGGGATTTTTCTTGTGTTTGTGTTTTCACTTTATTACTGCTTGTGTGCTGCATAAATACTTTACACATTGCCTCTAAGTTAAGCTTGACTGCTTGGTGTGCCAAGCTACCCAGGGTGAAGCACAGGTTAATTTAGGGGTGACTTTTTGTGGTTCACTCTTGCTGAGGATTGTGGCTGTTGCTTGTCCAGGGCTCACATTCCAGCTCAAACAACAACCCAATTTCTCACAGTCAGCATGAACCCTTCCTCAATGACCCTAACAGAAATGGCATGAACAATTTTAGGAAAGGTGAAAGACCATCATCTATGGCTAGGAAGAGAGAAAATGTATGGATACAGCGTTTTGGCAGAAGAAAGTGGTCATCCCTGGCCAGCTAGCTGCATATTTTTCTAGAGGGTTACACGCTATAGGTAGACTGATAGCATCAAAATCATTGAATGGATTCAAAGAGTCATTTATCTGTTAAGATTAAGAAAGAGGAGTCCAACGCAGGTCCACGAGGCCTGGATCCATAAGTTATAATTGCATATAATTGACTTTAATGGGAAGCAATTTACACAGCTCCTCCTACCTGTACCTACATTGGACATTGCTAATATTAGCTCTGTTCGTATGTATTTTATCAATTTCGTATGTTTTACTTGTTTCTCTCATTACTACTGGGCCTTGAAACAGCAGATGGCAGCATCACTGGCGGAGCAATATATAAATTATTAACATGAAATAGAAAATGGTCTTAAAACAAAACGCAAGCAACTCTGTTTTCCTGACTCCTTCTAGTAATGGTTTCTGTTAGCTGCAAAAAATGGCTTAAAATTCAGAGGCAAGAGATGTTTGGCTCCGCACACCGTGCTTCCACACCGCCTGCGCGCTTTCATTGATCGCAGGCAGGGCGGGCGCGTGTAGAGTGATGGTGTGCCTGACAGAGCCAAGTCATTTTTCAGCAGGCAGTGGGAAAAGTTGCATCTGCCTGTTTTATTCCAGACGAACCGCCGAGAGGAGACTTTTTTGAACGCCCTCCAACACGAACTGTTTCCGGGGCAGATTTTGACGTTCTGTGGTACTAAACACATTTCTTTCTTTCCCTTGCAGCTTTGCCTACTTTCTCCTGAGTGCCTTCAGTCTGATTTCGTCTCGTGTTTTGGCCGTGGTAGCCTTCGCTGCGTGCCACTATTCCCAGCTGGCCCGCACTTCTCCTGTGGCATGACGGTGGACTCCGCGTGCCAGTGCAAGCTGGACCCGTCTGACCCCCTCGGCCGGACCTTCGTGCATCAGGACGTGTCCGACTGCAGCACCGTCACCGGGACCCATCAAGCTCTACGTCCTTCTGCAGATAATTCTCAACCCCCTGCTGGGCCTGGTGGGCTTGGTGGCATGTTTCATCATGTGGAAAGATAGGGTACCAGGTATTTTATGCAGGTGTGCGCTCGCACACACTGGCCACTTCTGAAATGCAGTCAGCAAAAGGTCTAATTGTTCTTGCATTTCAAAGGAAAGCTTTGCTCTCCACAGTAGGCACTAACTGGCGGGTTCCCTCCCGTTTGTAAGAATTTCTTAACTATAGAAAAAGGTTTCCATATTTTAAATAAATATGTTTATATTTCTTATAAGCCACCTTTTTGTGTTCTACTGGACAAAAAGAAATCGCTGTGACAAACTTTGCTATGTCACCTAATGTTATCAGCTGATGTCCAGAAAGCGGATGTATAACTGTTTTGACAAGTTTATGCAAGCACAATTTGTATGATTTTTATATGCCTTTTTTGCACAGCTGTTTCTTGATGCACTGCGAACATGCCAAATAATATATATAAAGAAGGCCCATATTACAGCAACTCCAGGAGCTAGAGAGTAAATTAATATTGGAATAAAATATGTTTACAAAAACGTCTTGTAAAGCTTCTGTTTGTCAAATGTAGCGCTTTATCACAGATTCTCAATATTTACTGTGATCATCAGGCCCCTCCAGTCCAGGAACGAGAGAGCGGAAACAAAAATATGGTCGAAAAACATTCACCAGACATTGACATAAGCTGGTAACTATGGTAATGTCTCGAGGGCGGGTTAGAGTAAAATGCAAATGAAGTCTATGACATCATCAGCAGGGAGGCAATCGTGATCGATTTCCCATGCAAGCAGCAACTATTGCCCATGTGCAATGGAGAGAGGCGAGCAAAACGTGGTTCTAGAGCGTCAAACATGGTTATACTGATCTTAAATGCGCACACAGAACAACTCACAACAAACGGAGGATGTCCTTGCAGTCCATTATCAATGAAACCGTTTGGTCCAGCGTATGACCAGATCTAGTACCAGATCACAGGCAGACAAGGTTCTGAACAAGAGGAAGTTAAAGTGTCTCACAGTACATCAGACAGAGGCACCAGGGATCAGGATCTGGATGAAGAAAAGTATACATAACAGCTAAAGTGGTCTGTCAGAGAAACAATATATTCTCCAATAAATTAATCCAGGAGTCGAAGAGAAACTCGAAATCCGTGGCATGGTTATTTTAAGACCAATGCATTGGCATTTACAATTATAAAGACTGATTAATGGAAGGAAAGCACAGTTAAAATGATTCAAGAAAGGTATTAAAGGGGCAAGGGCAAAAAAATGTCAGCAGAAAATGACTAGAGGGTCCTATTCACAAACTGCATTTGTTCTACGTTTGGTAGTACTACAATAGTACTACTAAGTAATACAAAATGCTATTCACAAACCTATGTGGGAATGTTCTGCCTCTTCTATCATTTTCTGTTCAGAGAGCTCTATCCCGACTACTAAGTCTCTGCCACATGTAAGTTTACGTTTAGTAGTAAATGTGGTAGGGACATGGAGGAGTGCTCGGTTAAGGGAGCGTTAGGGAGGGGGTTTAGGAAGAAATGTGCAGCCACCTATAAAAAAGTAAGCCAATTCCTATTCACAAACTGTGGGGCTGATTAGGATGGCGGGCGGATGTCCACCGCCGGGCCGGCAGTGGACATCCGCCCGCAATGCAACCTGCAGAAAACCGCCGGTCAGATTAGGATAGTGGTGGTGACCGCGGCGGTGGGAAATTCTGACCGCCGCTTGTCCACCCGTTGCCATCCGCACTCTGCCTGGCGGACGGAGCAGGACCGGGATAATGGTGGCGGTGCTGAGCAGGCTCCGCCGGCACGATTATGATGCCGGGCGGTAGCCAGCCTTTCCGCAGCGGTCAAACCGCCATAGAAAAGCTTACGGAGATTGTCTTCCGGGGCCCGTTGCGGGCCCCAATGTGTTGGGGGGGTGTGGGTGCACTGCGGGGTGCCCATGGTCCCTCATTTCTGTACCAGGTGGCAGGCACTATGCAGTGTCTGCCATGCAGTGCAGGGAAATGCAGGACATGCTCCTTTCGACATCGCGGCGGTGCTGCGGGCAGCAGCAGCCGCCACAATGTTAAAGCTCCGCGATCAGACCGCCGCGGTCGGATTTCGATCGCGGGCCATCGTAATTCGACTGGCGGTTATGTCGCGGTCCATGCGGGCGGTCTTTTCCGCTACCATGGCAGTCGGGGAGGCTTCCGACCGCCATCCTAATCAGCCCTGTGTTTCTAAAGATAATACAGCCAAAAAGGGCACAAAACAGTTATAAATGTGCTCCAGCTCAGAGCTGGGCTAAGTCTAGCACCACACATAGTAACCACGGGTCATGCAATACCTTCCATAGAAATTAATGGAGGTTGGCACATAAAATAAAATCCCATAGACAATAATGCTAAAGTAATCAATTACTTAAAATAGCTAAAATATAAATACATTTACTTTAATGTTAAAAACTGCCTAAAATAAAAGAATATTTTTATTCCATTTTTAAATATTTTAATAATTTTTGAATTTTAAAATGAAAATAAAATTAAATTACTTTGAAATGATTCTATACACAACTTCAATACTTATTAAATACATAATATAAATATGTTTTTATTTTAGGTGGGAATTTTGTTTTTAATATAAACTTCAAAAGTATTTGATTTAATGTAATATATTAAAAATAATCAAAATGTAAATTTAAATCAAGTTATTGTGCTGTAAATTCTTCATTTTGGTTTACATCTAAACTAACTACAGAACCTTAATTTACATTAAATCTTAACATAAACATATTTTTGCCAATGTGTTTAAAATTTAATAAACTTTTTACCTTCTCCACCATTGGGAACAAAATAAAAAAAATGCCACTGCGCTATAAACTTAATTTTGAATTCAATATTTAGTACATTTACTTAATGTAAATCAAATTAACATTATTTTTTTAAAGGTTTAAAAAACAAAATCCCAAGTAAAATGGTTAGATGTATATATTATGTATTAAAATAAAAAAGTTATGTTCAGAATTAATTCAAATTAATTTCTTTCTAGAAAATAAATTAAATGTATTTTTAAATTAAAAAGGTTACTAACATATTTTATCATAATATTATATACAGATAATTAAATACACTTAAATTATTTAACATTAAATTAATTTTGTGTGTTTAGATTTAAAAAGTAAAAATAAATTAATTACATTTTACATTATTTCATATGAGTTTATATTTTAAGCTCCTGTCTCCAGTATTTTTCTATTGGAAGATGTTGCAGTATTAGTGGTTGGCCTAGTGTGGTGCTGGACTTCCTACTGCTCCTTTCTGGCTGTAGTAACTTTCCCCTTATGCATTTGGCTCCACCCCCTGCTTAAGGGGATGGAGACTTGAAAGTCTACACATTTGAGTAACTTTACTCTCATAAAAGGTGATTACTCAAAACTAGTAAAGTTATTCAAAAGTGTAAGAGTAAACTTATGAGGGTAGATTTACTCAAGTGTAGGTCAACATTTGTGAACAGGCCCTCAAGCGAGTAATCCTAGAGGACAAATTCTTTTACATTTAGGAGCAAAAGAAAAAAGTTGAAGAGTGAAAATTTTAACAGTGCGAAAGGAAGTATAGGATGGTGTGTATGATGTGGCTAACAATTAGGGACTTTGGACCACAGCACATTTGTTTTACAGTTAAAAAGTGAGTGAGTCTTTACAGAAAAGAGATGAAATAAAAACTTGAGGTAGGCGCGTGCAAACTCAGCTTTAAAGTCAGAAGAGACACAAAATAATATAGTAATTTGAGTGAGTTCTAGTTGCACAATCCTTTCAGACAGAAAGAAGTGGCAGTTAACGACAAGTGAAAAGGTAAGTATGGTACTTATGAGTCCCCATAGGGGTTATTCATAGGTCAGTGGTACAGAAAATTATGCAATCTGGCTACATTAAAAGGGTGGTAGATGCTGTGGATCTAAAGTGTGACTAAATTGTAGACATCAGGGGACCACTGTGAAAAATCACACCAAACAATTATGATGCACTGCTTCAGTTCAGTCTCCGTGATTGCACCAATAGAAAAAGCTAAAAAGTGAGGTAAAAAGCTAGGAAGCCATTCACATCGTTTTGGAAGCCAGGTAATGTGTCCTTGAGGTGATTATCATGGTAGAAAGTATTCAAACGATAGGTAAAAGAAGATTTTGATAAGCACAGTGTGTACAAATAAGGAAGAAGTGAACAACGTCAACCCAGAATGATCTCTTTTGACCTCACCAGGTTCCATGCTTAGTCGCAGAGAGGATCTGAGAGAGCAAACATCCTACAGCTGGCATCAAGGTATGAAAATGGCCTTACACTGCAGTGAAAGAATGAATAATAAAGGAAATAGATGTCTTTGGAGATTTGTGGTTAAAGAATGATGCAACCACATGCAAAAATATACATTTTAGGATTGAGTGGAGCAGTAGATATTGTGAAGACGGAGACCTTTAGGGGAGCGGTGAATATTTTTAGCGAGAAGAGAAGTTCAGGAGTGTAGTTCAGTGGTGACGGGGGTTAATGGTGATGGCTACACAACAGATGAATGTGGAGGTCATAAATGGGGGAGAGTCTAGCCAAATACTTTGATTGGTAGAGGCTGAATTTTGAAGTTTGGAAAGATGCTTCTGCCAGTAGGTCTGGATGGAAATGTCTACTTCCAATCCACAGAACACAATGTATTAAAATGTTGCTTTCAAGGAAGAAATGTTAGAAAAGTGACAGAGGATTTAAACCTAAACCCAGGCAAACAGTTTAACCAAAGAGGGAGATTTTCAACAGTTTGCCGAACTATCATTTGGTGCACACATTATCAATATAATTAAAAATATTCACCAAATATGTGACATGTATGCTATTGTGTCCTTGTTGGAAATGGTCCTTTTTGCAGGGTTATCCCCAAACCTTTTGCTTCTTACTCCTATTTTTTCCTGACCTGTGTTTGTTGGCTATAGGACTCTGGGCACTTTACTACTGCTGATCGGTGCTAAAGTGCATATGCTCTCTGTATAAATTGTTATTGTGATTGGTTATCCATGATTGGCGCATTTGATTTACCAGTAGGTCCCTAGTAAAGTGCACTGAGTGTGCCAGGGTTGGTAGATCAAAATGCTACTAGTGGGCCTGCAGCACTGATTGTGCCACCCACATGAGTAGCCCTGAAAAGAGTGTCTAAGGCCTGCCACCACGGTGCCTGTGTGCAGTTTGTTAACTGCCATGTCGACTTGGCAAGTGCACCCACTTGCCAGGCCCTAACCTTCCCTTTTCTTACATATAGGGCATCCCTATGGTAGGCCAAGGTACCCCCCTGCACAGGGTGCAGTGTATGTGAAAGGTAGGACATGTACTGGTGTGTGTAACATGTCCTGATAGTGAAATACCGCCAATTTCGTTTTCACTATTGAAAGGCTATCTTGCCCCATAGGACAGAATGGGGAATGCTTTGTAACATTTTACAAGCATATCTTCCCATAGGGATAAGATTGAAAAATGGAGTTTGGTATCCCCGAACTCAGGATTTAATAACACATCTTTTAGTAAAGATGGTTATTAAATTGTGTGTTTGAAAATACCACTTTTAGGAAGTGGCTATTTTCTTGTTCAACCATCCTTTGTGCCTCTGCCTGTTTGTGGATTGACTGGGCTTTGGAGTGACAGGGGCTGGGGAGGTGCAGTGGCTCCAGGAGTCTGGATGAGTCAGCACTAGGCTGAATAGGCCTGATCTGCATTTGGAGTGGTGGGAGGAGTAGCACCTGTACCTGAATAGGGCTGTGCCTGCCTTCCACAATGCTGGCTCCGCCCCCTGTGGTGTGCCTGGGGCCAAGGCTCACACTGACAATGGATCCAAAACCCCAGACTTTAGATCATTCCTGGAATTCAAGAGGAACCTTTGCCAAGGAGAAGAGCTGGAGAGACTGAGGAGAAGTACTGCCCTTGCTGTGTGTCTGGGGTTGGCCTGCAGTTTCTGTTTCTGCCAAGTAAAGGCGAAGGACTTTGCTCTGTGCTGTGTCCCCTGCTTGAAGGGAGATCTCCAAGGGCCTGAAGTGTGCTGGCCTCCTATTCCGAAGTCTCAGGGACACAAAGTCTTCACCCCCAGCTCCCTGAACTCTGCTGCTGTGAGTTCTAGCCTGCCAAGAGGTGCCTGTGCCAGTTTTTGGGCCTCTGGAGGTTGTTGCTGATGTTTGGGAGCTGGAAGAAAGAAGAAACGTGAAGAACTGCTAAAATTGACACATCGCTCTTCTTGAGGCTGTTTTCTCGGACGCATCTCCCTGGCGCAGAAGAATTTCCACGCATCGCTGTGCCGCCGCTGCAAGAATCGACGCATCGAGGGATCGCAGCTGAAGAGGACCGATGCAGCGCCGCTCGATGCCACCGCATCGATCGCCGAGGCATCCCAGATTTCCACGCATCGTACCTGTGCGGCACACTTTCCCGATGCATCACCTGCGAACGGGAACCGTCACGAAGCATCGGCCGCATCACTCCCCATACAGACCGGATTCGACGCAACTCGTCCTCTGTGTGTCGCAGAACTGTCGCATCGCCTCCCAAGGTCTCAGGAGTGTCGCATCTCTTTGTTTTCCGACTCTGCAGCTGTTTGGCTTTTGGAACTTTGACGCATCTACAGGTACTTTGGTGAAAAGTCACGCATCCATAGTTTTCTATGGTACAAGTTCTTGAAACCTTTTTGAAAGTCATATTTTTAACTGTGTATGTTGGATTTTTGTCGTTTTGGTCTTGTTTAGTTTAGATAAAGATACTTTATTTTTCTAAACTGGTGTGGTGTCCTTTTGTGGTGTTTTCACTGTGCTACTGTGAGTGTTGGTACAAATACTTTACACATTGCCTTTGGGATAAGCCTGTCTGCTCGTGCCAAGCTACCAAGGGGGTGAGCAGGGGTTATCTAAAGTGTGTATCCCCCTTACCCTGACTAGAAGCAAGTGTCCCTATTTGGACACAGGTACCTACCTCTGCCAACTAGAGACCCCCATTTCTAACAGTTCTCCTCTAGCATAACCCTGTTCAGATTACCAGTAACAGTCTACTGGTAACATCAAACCATCCTGAGCGATTGTTCAGCAAGAAATATTTTTAACAAAATTATCAACATTGTGGGTATCAATTAAAATTGACATTCCATTTCAAGTGCATTCTGAGATTCATCAATCATGGATTCAAGAAGTGAAACATTCTACCTGTATTTATGACCGAAGACGATTCTGTGAGCGGTCAGATACTTTACACACACATGCCTGCAGCTGGTGCAAAGCCATAAAGTGTTGCAGGCTGTATCGCTGCAAGCCTATCGGACGTATTCCTACGGCAAAACACTGAGTTTAGGGATCTGATGTTGAAGTGCCCCAGGCAAATGTGTTTTATATAATACTTTGAGTGCCCAGAAAAAAAGTTCCTTACAGAAAGGTCGCAGATGCATAGAACACTTCCCACCACCAACTTCTGGGAATGCCTGGATTTTATCAATTGTTTTGGAATGAAAAAATGCTTACTGTGGTACAGGGGTGGCCCTCAAAACCTAAAAAGAGCTGAAAAAAAGAATGTAGGGGCAGAAGAAGAGGGCATGTTCGAGATATTAATTTTCATGAAGTGAATAAAATCCATAGCTGAAGATAGCAACATCCTTCATCGTTGGACACTCAGAAATCAAGATAACAATGGACGTTGGAGGGAGGCTCAGGAGAAGCAGAGGAAATATTTTAGCCTGTGAGGCTAACTCATTATTAATAATAGGGTGTGTGTGTTACCTCACAGGTATAGTGAAGGGAAAAAGAAGTGGGAAGTAGGCGACAAACTTGAAGAGCACAAAGGCTTGATTCATTAATAGTAGGCAGGAATATGTAAATAAAAGGACCTTGCAATTTTGATGTGGTCAGGACTTCTATTGTGTCATGTGATAGCATCATGCTCCCCTCAAGTCATGCAGAACTTGGAGGCTGAGCTCAAGAAAAGGATCTTCTGTTTTGTAGTTCGTCGAAGTGGGCACACTGCATGAACCTGGTAACCATCTGACATCACTATCAGTGTTTCTAAAGAAATGGTTTAATTAGCATAAACGTAGGGGTGACCACATGGCTCCGCGCAAAAGCGATGGGTTGTATGTAACTGTATGGATCTACTGCAAGGCAAGAGCCCCTTTCCGGCAGTCTACTGCACTCTTCTGTTTGATGTCCATGGTTATGAGCAGGGGTTTGCGGTCAGCTTCAGATCTGGGGTGTTCTCTGTCTGGGTAATCATGAGCATTTTAAATTGTATGTCAATCAGCAAAGAGTATTCTGTCTAACAAGCACTACCAATCATAGTAGCCAGTACATGACCATAGAAATTCACTGATGCAACTTTACAGTGATGAAACTCTGAAAGGAGGACCAGTTCCATGTTCGTTGTGATAAATACATTGGCTTGTTCACAGTTGCATTAAGGTGGTCTTTTTTGAAGGAGACGTGGTTTGATGATGTAAGCAGCTCTTCTGGTCTGAAGTTGATGGCCATGAGATTAAATGTGACTGCTTGTGCAGACCGTGGATACATTTGAAACTTTCCCCAGTGCTCCGGATTCGCCCATCTGTGTTTGGGGAGCAGCAATAGTCTGTAAGCCCGTGAGGGCAGGAACAATATTTTGACTCTAGTATTTCCTTGTACATATTGCATGCTATACAAACACAATCTGTTTGTCAGTCTGCTCAGAATTCAGTGTCGGCTTGCAAAGCTGAATTCCATCGATTTACTAAACTTATTGTGTTATGATTTGCCAACTGTCAAATATTATGGACAGACTCAATGCCAGAATCAATTGATTACTCAAAATCACACATTGTAAGCACAAAGCAATAAAGAACAGAACAAACAAGATTTACACTTTAACCACACAGGGACAGCAACTTTTTATAGTCACTATGCAGAAGAAAGCAATCTGATTTTAATGCACCAGTTTAAATTCTTCCTGTACCATGGCCTAAAAATGCAAGGACCCACTATATAAACAAAAATGCTTGTAGTATCATTGTTTCCTCGTGTCATTTCTTTCACCGCCTTTTATTTTATATTGGAAGGTCCGAGGCTTTGCTTCTGTTGTTTTGCTAAGTTATACATTTTTGTGTTTGTTGCTCTTGGTTATTTTTCCGCATTTTTTGTGATCAACATATAGTGGTACGTACGACTTCTGAATCTGTACCTCTCATAGGATACTTTTCGAGTGTTCCAGCTTGAAACAATTGACCTAAGCACCCACTTCACAAATTGCGTATTTTTGGGACACTGATATTCAATTTTTAATAAGCCATGAACTTAACACCTCACATTCACCCCTTCTTGTGCAGGTGTCTGAGTACGTTTCAATATTATAATTCACCTTATATGTGGATGATTCAGAACTGTTCACCTGCAGTAAATTTCGAATTTCAGCAAATCTATAACAAGGTGGCCTATCACCTGGAGCACAAACTGCTCTGAATCCTTCCTGAAACTATAGCCCCATCTACTGTCACGAGCTCTCACCTTCTGCCCCTCCATTGCCGTCAGCATCACCCAGGGACGGATTGGTACTACGGGCACTCTGGCATTGGCCGAAGGGCCGGTGTCTCAGTGCCCTCTGTGGGCCGTTTTTTTCCCCTTTCCAGTCGACAGAGGCCACTGGACAGGAAGAGTGAAGCAGCCTCGCTGGGTGGCCATGTGATATGGCCGTTCAGCGAGTATCAGCCTAATGGCCTCTCCTTGACACCCTGCCCTGCCAAGCAATCACGCTGATGGTGGGCTGGGGATCGGGTGATTGTGTGCCAGAATCGGCCTCCTGGGGGCCAAGTGTTGCTCAGGCCTTTGAGCCATTTTCATCTCAGCCCCCTGGGGCCCACACATCACAGAAACTGTGTTTTCACTTGACACCTCACCCACAGCCCGTCTCATTCAGGGCATAGTGGGCGAGGAAGAATGGTTCTCGCTGTGGGGGCCTGGTGATGTTGTGAACTCGCACCATCTTCACCTCAGCCTCCCCCCCACCCCCCATAAATGGCGCAGCAGCTGTGTTTTGTGCTTTATGCCCTCCCCTGCCAGGCCATTTAGTTATCTAACGTGATTTTCTATAGTGCGAACTTTACCCAAAGGTATCAGAGCACTTTACAATAGGACCAGTTACATTACATAAGGACTTCAGAGTACATGAGTTACATAAAAAGATACAAACAGAAAAACTCTAAATTCACATAAGAATGGTCAATCAATCAATCAGGGAATTGTGAAGCGTGCTACTCACCCGTGAGGTCTCAAGGCGCTGGGGGCAGTGGGGGTGCAGCTCCGGGTCAGTCAAAGAGCCAGGTCTTGAGGCTCTTCTGAAGGTGTGAAGAGTGGGGGCGTGTCTGATGTTTATAGGGAGCTCGTTGCAGGTCTTTGCTCCAATGTAGGAGAAGGCTCTTCCACCTGTTCTTGCTCTGCGGATGCGCGGGGTTAGGGCGAGGTCGGCGGATCGGATGTTTCTCTTGGGTACGTGGAAGGAGATTCTTTTGTTGAGATATTGGGGTCCGGTGTTGTGGAGGTATTTGTAGGCGTGGGTGAGTATCTTGAAGGCTACTCGCTTCTCGACGGGGAGCCAGTGGAAGTGTCGCAGGTGTTGGGTGATGTGTTCATGTCGAGGATGCGGAGGACGAGACTGGCTGCGGTGTGGTCTGGAGCTTGCGGAGCATGGATTTGTTGATTCCGGCATAGAGGGCGTTTCTATAGTCCAGTCTGCTGGTTATGAGTGCGTGGGTGATGGCCTTTCTGGATTCGGGGGGGGGGTCCATTTGAAGGTCTTGTGAAGGATGCGTAGGGTGCTGAAACAGGTGGAGGCGACGCCGTTGATCTGTCGGTTCATGGTGAGGGAGCAGTCGAGTATGATGCCGAGGGTCCGGGAGTGGTCCGTGGGGTGGGGGTGCTGCGGAGGCGATTGGCCACCAGGGTGTTGTCCCATGCAAAGGGGGAGGTCCGAGGGCGAGGACTTCTCTCTTCTCCGAGTTGAGCTTCAGGCAGCTGCTGCTCATCCAGGATGCGGCGTTCTTCATTCCTTCCTGGAAGCTGAGTCTGGTGGTGTGGGGGTCCTTGGTGAGGGAGAGGATGAGCTGTGTGGTTAGTAGTAAGTACATAAGTCTACTACAGATACTAGTCGTTAGAGTTACATATATACAATATACATATATACAAGTTGCAAATTCCCTCAAGATTACATTTTAATGAAAGTTGAAGTGGTTAGGGTTGGACAAATATAAAATATATATTTACACAGCATGATCTTCTCGCCATTGTTTGGGCTCATGCTTTAAGCCAGGCCTTCAGAGTGTTGTTACACTCAGAGGCGGTGATCTTGGGCCTGGAGGGAACCCGAGTTGGTGATGTCCAGAGCGCTCCACATGCAGCAGGCGAGGGTACATAGCAGGGCTCCTTTTTGCCATGTTGTTTACAGGGACAGGCAGTCTTCCACCAGCAGGAGCGTGGCTCCCCCACGCTGCGGGGCACCAAGGGTGCCCGTACAGCACATATCAGCAGCAGGTGAAGTCCGCGGCAGGGCTCCTCCCCACCTTGGCGTCCACCGTTGCAGGCAGTCTCTGGCCACAGGACATCACAGTGCATCTTCCAGAAGCCCCAGGTATGAAATGGCGGCTGGCCTCTTATCAAGCAGGGAGTATGTGTCTTGTCACCAGGCTGATCTTTCACAGCAATGGGAAGGAAAGCTCCCGAGGGAGGTGCGACCAGCGTGGTCCGCTTGGTGAGTCTCCCCCCTGCAGCCTACCTGATGATTGCCCGGCAGCTTCAAATCCCCCAGGCTTCCGCCGCATCTTGACGCCTCAAGTGTGGACTAGGGAAGGTAGATAAGGGCACCCTCTGTGTCCGGCGGGTGACTCCAGAGTTGTGGTGCAAGGGGCCCCCATTCACTCCTTGGGAAGGTCGTCCCCCGCCGTTGATGTAGATATTGCCCCGCTGTGGCGGGGAAGTGGAAGACCTCAGCTGCAGTGTGTTCCGCACTGCCCTGAGGCAGTGGAGGGCTGGGGAGGGTTGAGTAATTTAGTAATAGCAGGGGCCTCGCTGTTGTTCGGGTGCTCCTGGGCTGAAGGGCTGGGGAATAATTTTGTAATAGAAGGGGCCTCACTGTTTTTCAGTTGCTGAGCTTGTAGGCCACTGTCACCTTGACCCCGATGTCCTTCCCAAGAATAATATCCTCCCACTTTCATGCCTTGCATGTTCATAGGCATATGTGGCCTGACGGCTAGAGTTGCAGAGATGGGGAATCAGGTTTGAGTCCCAGCGTCTGCTCAACTTCCTGTGATTCTGGGCAGATCGCTTCATCTCCCATTCCCTTAAATAAAAATCTGATCTTGTGTACTGTAATTGGTGCTTATGAATAGCTCTCAAATAGCCTTTGTCTTGGGCTGAATTCACACTATATAAAACTGTCAAAAGGAAAAACAACAATACAAAATAACCATTTGTTCATGCTTTATGATTCTGCAAAGGGAATATGATAATTAAAGAGGACGCTTTATAAAAACACATCCGTATTTTTTAACACAGCTTTTCTGATGCAAAATTTCCATTTAATTCCCCTTAGTGCCTCACTGTCTGGTTTGCTTATGTTGTGGAGGCCGCGCTCTGACACTTAAGTCATTCTGTACCTCTTGTCGGGTGCACCATTCTACTTCTATGCTCTGTTTGTTATTCTGGGAGAGTCTAAGCTTGCACTAATATAACATTTCATTGTATTCATATTTTCCAGTGATTCCCTCCTCAGCCTGCAATGGGGGATATTGTTGGGTGATGTTTGTGGCTTTCCTTTTCCTCCCCAGCAGAAAGGGACACTCAAATTTCCTGCCTCAGCTCCACATGGGCACACCCTCACTCACTGCCTGCATGAGTGGGAAAACAGCAGGCCGATAGGTTTCTGTCTCACTGCTCTGATCACACCCCCTTTCTCAGTCAGCCAGTAAGGCGTGGTTTCTGGATTGAAGTGGGGGTAAGAATTCAGATTTCCTTCCCGCCTCCTGATTACCACGCCCATGTTAGCCAGGTGAGGGACATAAAAGCAGCTGGCCAGCAGCTTGCATCAGGCAACTTCAAGTTGGACTCTACAGCACCCACCACCAGGAGGATCTTATCTAGAAGTAGTAGCAGGAGGTCAAAGCGAAGACCTGCCCAACCCTCAGGTGCCCATAAGACCTGCTTCAACAGGCTGCTGTTTCCAGTCTACATCTTTATCTCTTTAGGCCCCAACGTTTTACTCTCCTTCCCAGGAGAAAGGAATCCATGCTTAGGCCTTCAGTGACCCAGTCCAACTCCAAAACTTTACGAAAAAGACAGTCCTGACCCTCAAATACAGACCTACAGAGTGTTCACCCAGCCTTTTCTATTTGGATACTCTTCTAACCAGATGCACCACAAGGCCAAGCTCCAACTCAAGAGGGCCATCTAATCCCCTTGGCACCCCACTCTCCACAGGGCTGACCAAAGTAGGCTGAGTAAGCAGTACTCAAAGCCACATCTAGTGCGCCTCAATCGCGGTCCCACCACATACAGAAAATCCTGCAATAGGCTCAGTGCAGTAGGTCTGCCCCAAAGCCTTACTGACTTACCACATCCAGCACCCCCAAATGCAGTGGTTTGCTAGCCGATCCCTTCTTCTGAAGCTAGAAGGAACAGGTAGGAACCATTTTTAGAGATTTTGACCAATTTTTTTGCAATTTTAACTGATTAATTTGTGAGCCAGTTAATATTTTATCTCCATTTTAAAGGCCTCATCCATAATGCAGACAAGGGACATATTTCTATATATGCCAGGAATATTAATTGGTAAGTTTTGGTTAGTTTTTTGGCTGTAGTTTGTAGGTCTTTCTGACTGGACTCTGTTTTAGGTCCTAGGCCGGAATGTGGCAACATGTGTGTGTGTGTGTGTTGATTTCAGGATATGTCTAAGACTTTGAGCAATGTGCTTTTTCAAAGAGAACTGTTTGAGCCTCATTCTAAGCTAGGCCCTGCTCAAGGCCTACGCAAAATTTGCAAACTTGACACTTCTTTCTCTGTGCAGAAGGATTCCCTTTTCTAGCATGTTGAGGTTATATGTTCTTGTTGCTGCTTTTCTACTAATTTTCATGGTTATTGCCATCAATAGAGGAGCTTTTCTGAAACGTAATTGCCTCGGGTCTATTTAAGGGCTTAGGCCCTGTTATGCCCAAACACGTGGCTCTATTCTGCCTGCGAGAGGAGGGCCATTTGGTATTGCACAACTTTTTCTGGTTGGTTGTGTTTTGTTATCATGCATGTGGCCCCCCAGAACGTGCTTCAAAGTTGGTGCTACAGCATATATCTTACAAATGGAGGGGCTTGTAAAGAATTGTGAGGGATTGTTACACAGAACTGTAGTGCTCCTAGTCTTCACCAATGGTACTGGCTCTATAAGCTTTAAAAGGCTTAATTTACCAAACATTTCTCTACAAATGGGACCTCTAAGAGTAACTCAAATGGTGTTTCATGTAAGGGCACACCCCGTGAATATAAGGCCACTTTTTCGGCAGTGCCCAGGCCAAATTGTTTATCCCAATCCGACCCCTTTGAGTACCTGAATATTGGACTCAAAGCACGGCTCCCTCCTCAAGAGACTCCAGATTTCCATCTCCTGCAGACTGTTTTTATCACGGGCTCATACTACTGGCTTGTACTACTGGCTCGTGCTGTTAATGATATTTTTCAACATGTTTGTATTTGCCCTGGGCAGATGCTTCCAAGTTCTTTCTCCATGGTTCCCAACTCCAGCTTCACCAGTTGAAGTTGAGAACCACTGGAGGAAGGATCAGCGGGACATGGGCTCCTTGAAAGGAATTAAGATACTTGCCGTACCTCATCAGCTGTTTCCACCTATGCTTTCGTTCAACATCCCATCCCACATTTTGGCGGCGAGGATGGGATGTTGAGCACAGCATCTGTGTGAGACAGACACATCAACCTCACTCCTCACCTGTCTGCATACAACATCCATCACCTCCAGTTCTAAATACCATCGTATCTACAAATCTACCACTTCTTCCAATAGTCTAATCTATCCTTTTTTTTTTAACAGAAACGCTTTAGCCAGTGTTGCGTTGTCTGTGCAGTCATCGTATTCATGGCCACTACCTTGCTTTTACCTTGCTTTTACTGCTTGAGCACGCTTACTGTTAATCATGAGCATGCACAACACCTTTGAATGACTACTTCAGTTTATCTTTGTTAGCCAAGCCAACTTCCCTTGTTTCCTATCATGCCATTCTCTTGCACAAATTCACAGCCATAGCTTGCAAAATGTACTTTATTTTCAGTGTAATTTTGCACAACTGATAAGTTGAAAAGATGATCTATTCCCATCATATGTTTATTAAGACTTTGACTTGTGCACCGTAGTAACTAGTTGCATCATACACTAAGTGCAAATCAAGCTGATGTGGTTGCAGATTCATCATGAGAAAGGCTGCTGTGACGTTTAACACGTGAAGCACAATTTGGTGGTGTGCCAATACAGTGGATACAAACAAATCTGACAAAAGCACTTTTAAACCAATGTATCAACTTTATTTTGTGTTTATTTTTTACATTAATACGTGACTTTATCTTTATTCACAGGGCAGTAGCTTCCATGCATTGACAGATCACTCTTTGCGTTTATGTGCAATGGGATGAGCTCCTTTACTAAGACCAACCAATGCACCCGAGGGCCGGTCAGCTTCTCTGCTTGTGTGGCAGTCCTGTTCTGCTGCGATTGGGAGAAGTTGGCACAATATACCCACAAGATTTACTTCAAATTGACTAGGGCGGCATTAGGACTTTGAAAAACACACAGTGCCACCCCTATAACCTCTTTTCTTTCCGCTTAAAGAACGTATCACATAAAGCAAATGTTTAGCTGTTGGTGCAGCTATTTGCATGATAGGTAAGGATTCCTCTTACTACATAGCTACCTGTCATGTTGAACACAATTATCATTATGCATGTACTTGTAGAGCTAAGCAGAAATAAGATTTATTGTCACAGGCGTCCATCAACCCCTGCCACCACAAAGAGTAGAAGCAAATGCTAAGCCCTCAATGGCTATTTAGAAACGAGACTGTCATGGGGCCATGTGCAAGGAGTAAATGAGATTCCTACGCAGCACTCCAGATTTACAAGACCTTGTGCAAAGGATGCGCCAAAACCTTATGCCTCCCCAGGGGAGGCGCACCGAGAGAAATATCACTATTTCTCCTCGTTTTCATCGAAAGATGAAGAAGCCTCCCAGGAGTGTTTTGTGCAGGGAAGGTGCCCTTTCTGCACAAAAACAATCTTGTATGCAACGCAGATACCCTTGCACTATGGTGCAAGGATGCCTGCGTTGAGCGCTAGGCTATCAAACCAGCACCATCGCAGGAAAGGACAAGAATGCGCTGTATGCCATAGATGAGGCCCATTCCTGCCCTTTTCCTTTAAAGCAGGGCAGTGCAGCAAAGTGCGTTACTGCTTTGCCCTGTGCCAAAATCTCATAAATCTGGACTTGGAAACCAGTTCTCGATACACCACAAAACACTACAACATAACATTTAGTCCACCACCTCGCAAACTCACAGCATGCTTGGTAACTGAAGTCACCAGTTTTAGTCTCGTAGCAGAATTATCCTTCTGATCCATCCAGCTAGCAAATTCTGACCAAATTCTTAGCCTTCTTATAACTATCAAACAGTGCCTTGTCACTATCCTGCTGTTTCTAGATATAATTAGTAGGGGTGAATGGAATATTCTGTTCCACCTGCGGAATTGGCAGAATTTTGGCAACTGCCAATCACCATGTGGCAGAATTTTTTACTCATGCGCAATTCCAGAATGGTAAGTTGGCGAGCGTGAGCCATATTTGTCATTTCCTAGCGTGATTTCTGGTCACTAGAGGACATACAGCGAGATTTTCTATCACGGGCGGTCGCAACCGTTCATGGTCAGAAAATCTGCTCAAGTGGCAGTAAAATCAACTTAAATAACTGCGCCATCTGGCACACTGCGTGGTGCAGTTTGCGCTGTTTTTTCAGCATGGAATGCACTACGGGCTCTAAGTCACAGCACGAACAGCATGACATGCCTATTTCTGAAAACCCCTCTAATAATTAGCAGCCTGCTGGGGTGCATTATGCTGAACATCTTCAGCACTCACACACACCTCAACCATGGTGGGAGTTACAGGAGAGTTATGGTGCATTATTCCACAGCATCTTAATCATATGTTTTGGATGTGGTTTGTAGTCTTACTTTGCTGACACTGACATGCCTGGATAGTAAAGACATGTATTTTATGTAATAAATGAAGACATTTTGAGAAAGCATGCAATAGTGCAAACAAAATCGTTCATTTCGTTAGAAATGTGGAGGATCAAAATGAGTATTATTTAACCAAATCAGTGCTATGACATGCCTGTGAATGAGGGTGTACAAAATTTGCATCTGACCGAAAACATCATGGATAGCTTGTTGAGTCAAATTTTCAGTTACCTTGTTTTCAGATACATTTATTTCCTGATTGTACTAGAAAGTAAGGCAAGTGCTTAATTTGGTGCATCATTTGATAACCTAGGCAACACGGTTTGCAAATGTGCCTTAATGATAATTGGATTAAATGTAAAATCAATATGACATGTAAGGGGCAGCAAGATCTGGGCTGGCATCACCATGGGTATTTCAACATAATGCTGGCCCAAGGTTGGAGCTTTAAGCGTACGAGTGTCACTGATGATTGTGTTGGAAAAGTTTGTGTGCCTTGTTCAGCAAACTAAAGAGGCATTTTATGATAATCTCGGGTACTTACCACTAAGGGGCCGATTCCGGCCGGAAACGTACGACCGACTCGGAGCCGGAATTAATTCCGACCGCACACGTACCGGTGCAGCCCGACCCGCCAAGTACGATGAAAGCGAGCAAAACCCGACCGACTCGTACGGAACACAAGCCGAACGACCGAGCCGCGGAGAAAACAGCAATCCGGCCGGAAAAACACGCGATACGAACCGACCGACTCGCCCCCGGAACAATACCGAGCAGCGAGACGTACCCGCGGGACTCCCACCCGCCAAGTACGATGCAGAGCGTGGAAAACACGACCCAGAGTCGCGACGGAGGACAAACCGTACGACCGACACGCATACAAAACTAGCGGCGAACCAACCCAAAACACACGACCGACGCGCGTACGCAGCATAGAAAACAGCACAAACACAGCGTGAACGAAAGCGGATAAGCCCGTACGAGACAACTGCAGGGTCCGACTCGGTCACAAGAACGTCTCCTACATGCACGAAAAGTACAAAGGGAAAATACACAAAAAAAGGCCAAACAAGCAATTACAAAGCCAATAAATACTGGGGGGGAGGGGCAGGGAACAAAGACACACCCACAACTCCACCTATATAAAGGACACAAATCCCTACCATGATCCTTTGCAAATTCAAATTACCTGCCAGCACTCAACAGACAGCAACCACACACCCACAGCTCATCCATCACACAAGCCACACACCATCAGCACCTCAACAAATAGCACCCTCACCTACACCCAGCAAAACACACACTCACACCTTCACCTGCCCACCAACACACACATCACTCCACCATCACCACCCAGCACCATGCCCCCAAAGAAGAATCATAAGTTCCTAGATAGTGAATTGGAAGTCTGGTAGATGAGATCCTCAGGGTAGAGCCACAGCTCTTTGGTACACTGGTCCAACAGACACCATGTCACAGAAAACAAAGATGTGGAGAGGATCGTCCGACAGGGTGAACGCACAATCACCATGTTTGCGCACAAAGACAGACATCCAGAACAGGTGGTATGACGTGCGCAGGAGGGTCAAGGAGCTGTTGAAGAAGGGACTACCTCTTGAGCCAACACACCGGCAGTGGCCCTCCTGCCAAGCCAGTATACCTCAGGCCCTTGGAGGAGAAGGTGCGGGCCATCCTACCACCAGTGAGCGTCTATGGACTAGAAAACATCCCAGAGCCTGGTGAGTACACAACAAATGTACACAATATTCTGCGACTACCACACACATCACTGTCAAGGGGAGAGTCAAACCATGCACTCTTAGCAAATACACAGCAACCAGAACAGAATCATCCCAAAATGTGTATGTCACTCAGAGAAACACAACACATGCCATCTCAAAGTGACATTTAACTGTGTCATCACATGTACAAACACAACTACAACTAGGCAGTGGCACAAATATAACTGACAAACACATCCAGACAAGTAGCCACCGCTACAACACCACCACACAGTGAAGCCCACTGAAAGAAAGAATATGTGTATGCTGGGCAAGTCAGTGTAGCCGAATAGCATCATGGGAGTTGTAGGCACAGATATTGGTCACCCCCACAACTGTCCCATCAACACCACCATGAACCATGCGCACATCACAGGGAGTGGAAAAGGACTCACAAGATGGCTGACACTGGCTACTGCTGTGGGGAGCACAAGGCCCTGCTGGCAACTGTGCAACAACCAACAGCAGGACACCTTCGACCGACATCCTGAAAGACAACTTGCACTCACCCTGCAATGGAAGCACACGCTCCATGGTGGGATGTCTGGCTGGGTGGGAAGGGAGGACTTCACGGCACTGAGCCATAGTCACAAGCACCCTCCCCCTCACCCCCTCAACACCAAACTCCACATAACCCACCTGGGAGAATGCAATGCCTCACATCCTAACTGAAGATCCCACAAGGAACCACCACCCTGGGCTATGCTGTGTGAAGCACAGGGACACTCCTGGGACTTTTTAGCCAAACAACTGCCAAGGACAACACTCCCAGCCATCCATTCAGCACAGGCAGCCCACCCAACAGGGAAGCAGAGTCAAAAGGAAGGAAGTGACTGGGCATGCTGGGAAGGGGGTGGAGGCAATAGCATGATGGGAGCTGCAAGGCACAGAGATATTGCTCACCCTCACAACTGGCACCATCAACACCACTCTCAACCATGCTCACATCACAGGGAGTGGAAAAGGACCCACAATAAGGCCGGACACTGGCCACTGCTGTGGTGAGCACAAGGCCCTGCTAGCAACTGTGCAAACAACCAACAGCAAGGACACCACTGACTGACATCCTGAAAGACAACTTGCACTCCCCTGCAATGGAAGCACGTGCCATGGGAGCAGGGGATATCTGGCTGGGTGGGAAGGAGGACTCACAGCACTGACCATAGTCACCAGCAGCTCCACCCACACACCCCCTAACACAAACTACACACAACTCACCTGGGAGAAAGCATTGCCTCACACACCAATCAAATATCCCACAAAGAACCACAACTCCTGGGTCATGCAGTGTGAAGGCACAGGCGCCACACTTATGGGACTTGTAGCAAAACAAACCCCAGGATAACACTTTGTCAGCCATCTTGTCAGCACAGGCAACAGTCAACCCCACAGGGAAGCTTGAGTCAAAAGGAAGGAGGCATGTGGGCATGCTGGGAAGGGGTGGAGGCAAAAGCATGATGGGAGCGGTGAGTCACGTGCCCAACATCCCCCCCACCACATGGGCCAGCAAGTACACACCCAAGCATGCACACCTCACAGGAGTGCTGCAAGCCACTTCAAAGATGTTCCTGGACACTGGTGCTCTGTTGTGGGGAGCACAAGGCCATGCTGGGAACCGGCCAACAACCAGCAGCCAGGACACCACTGTCAGCCATCTTGCCATTGCTGTCACACCCACACACACAGTGAAGTACACTCAAAAGGAAGGAAGTATGGGCATGCTGGGCAGGGGTGGAGGCAACAGGCATGATGGGATTGAGCAGTCACAGATA